>JAFVLL020040746.1:0-13709 GCA_021397915.2 Tor tambroides
AACTTTCTTGGATATAACTCTCTGAGCCCTTACTCTCTTACCGGAGTCGCCAGTTTTCAAGGCCTATCAGAAAAATCCAGAGGTTCTCCTCTACAGATATGACTGTGGTATTTATTTACTTTGTGTACCGCAGAATATCATTTTGAACATAAACTGTCACCTTTCAGTTGTTGATTTATTTGGGAATTTAAGTGGATAAAAATGACTTGAAGTCGGGGACTTCAAGGTGAAATTAGATCCTCTTTTTTATTTTCCTTCTTGTTTATAGTTCTTTTTTTTTGCTGCCTCAAATGTTGAGTGTGAGAGAGACAGAAAGAGATAAATGAGGTTTTTAAGTTGACTTATCAAGAGGCAGCAGTCGCTGCAGCAGCTATGACTGAGCTGACCTACCTGTCAGCAGATCAATACCGCACGTCAGAGATGACAGAGTACGGCTACACTCAGAAATCTTGTGTTTTCCTATTACATACAGCGGCCTGTTGACAGCCATTACACGAACATGAAGGTATGGGAATCCCACTTGCCTGCAGCCGATGCATCCAAAACATCCATTCACGGACAGTCACACTCAACCTAACCCACTCTGACAGGGCCAAGGAGACGCATGGCAGTAATGCACTGCTGCTGTCTCTAAATTAATCAATTTAACAGGACAAACTGAATGTGTGTTTCACGGGGAGTTCATTAATTCTCTCTGACAGACAATCTCAGATAAAAACATTGCAGCTGCCAATATTTTCTTTCTAAGTGAGGTCAGGCATTTGGGATTGATGTCACGCTGCATTACGTAAGAATGCCAGCGGTGCTTTTAGAAAAAAAATTATCTGGATACCTGGAAGTTGACATTCCTAGTTCCTTTCATTAGCCTACTCTGGCTTAGCTAGTGGCCAACTTAAATTGTCCATTAAAGCTTGGTTACCACAGGCTTTGAGCACTTTTATGTGGGGTTTGGTTGGTCAGCGGGCATGGTTACACTGATTAAACTGGTCAGCACCTGCAAGGTAAGGACAGAAACCTAAAAGATCAATAAGATCAGTATATGCATTTAAAAAGCGCTTTAGAGTGAATTTTCATTTCATGCCTAATTGGCATTGTTGTAGTTATTGATCAAATAATGGAAATGAACATTATAAATATAAATATCAAGACCCACTGTAATTATGGTTGTAACCAGGGTTTAAAAATTAGTGAGGTTTTGGGTGGGGTGTTAAGAATTATGCTAGAAATGCAACTCATTAAGAGACAGACATGTAGATGTTTGTGAAAGATCTTTTCTCTATTTTGGGGGGATGGACGTTGTTAAATTAGACTTTATTTACCGCTTCAAAATGTGTTATTGCTTAGGTTAGGGGTGGATAATTTTATTGTTTTTTTAATAATTCATGCAACATACTTATTACTAGTTTTCATTAGTAAGGATTGCTATATGACAAGAACTTTGTCTGCTGCTCCTATAAATGTTTCAGCATGACTTTGTAAATGATTAACTACTAAAACTGAATGAAATAATATAGCCTTCCTCATGGCCAGTGTCTGCATATTTGGCATATTTCATTCTGTAACCTACCTTTTCTACAGATCTCTTTAGTGTTATTATGCTACTGTTTTTGATAGCATTTATGCAGGTTTTTTTATTTATTTATTTATTTATTTTTTTTACAGATAATATCTTGATGATCATTGCATTAGTCTCACCGAATGTGGTATCCTGTCATCAATAACATGCCCATGCTCTCTATAGGCCTTTAATTATTTATTTATTTTTGTTTTTGATTATTGTCCAATCATGGTTTGTAATGGTGTGTGAAGAAAAAAGTTAAAAATGTTACAGATGTCCCTAATTTCCTCTAGTTCCTCAAATATAAATTTCCACCCCGAATTCCGGAAATGTTGGGACATATTTTAAATTTGAATAAAATGAAAACTAATAGATTTTCAAATCACATGAGCCAATATTTTATCCACAACAGAACATAGAGAACATAACAAATGTTTAAATGGAGAAATTTTACACTTTTATCCACTAAATGAGCTCATTTCAAATTTGATGCCTGCTACAGGTCTCAAAAAAGTTGGCAAAACTTTGCAAATTTCATCATCTACAGTGCATAATATCATGAAAAGATTCAGAGAAACTGGATAAATCTCTGTGCATAAGGGACAAGGCCAAAGACCTTTGTTGGGTGCTCATGGTCTTTGGGGCCTCAGACCACACTGCATCACTCATCGGCATGATTCTGTCATTGACATTACTTAATGGGCCCAGGAATACTTCCAGAAACCACTGTCGGTAAACACAATCCGCCGTGCCATCTGCAGATGCCAACTAAAGCTCTATCATGCAAAAAGGAAGCCATATGTGAACATGGTCCAGAAGCGCTGTCGTGTCCTGTGGGCCAAGGCTCTTTTAAAATGGACTGTTTCAAAGTGGAAAAGTGTGTAAGGTCAGACGAGTCCAAATTTGACATTCTTGTTGGAAATCACGGACGCCGTGTCCTCCGGGCTAAAGAGGAGGGAGACCTTCCAGTGTGTTATCAGCATTCAGTTCAAAAGCCAGCATCTCTGATGGTATGGGGGTGCATAAGTGCATATGGTATGGGCAGCTTGCATGTTTTGGAAGGCACTATGAATGCTGAAAGGTATATAAAGATTTTAGAGCAACATATGCTCCCCTCCAGATGACATCTATTTTAAGGAAGGCCTTGTGTATTTCAGCAGGACGATGCAAATCCACATACTGCAGCTATTACAACAGCATGGCTTCGTAGTAGAAGAGTCCGTGTGCTGAATTGGCCTGCCTGCAGTCCAGATCTTTCACCTATGGAGAACATTTGGTGCATCATTAAATGAAAAATACGTCAAAGATGACCATTAACTCTTCAGCAGCTGGAAACCTATATCAGGCAAGAATGGGACCAAATTCTGACACCAACACTCCAGAAACTCATAATCTCAATGCCCAGACGTCTTCAAACTGTTTTGAAAAGAAGAAGAGATGCTACACCATGGTAAACATGCCCCTGTCCCAACTTTTAAGACCTGTAGCAGGCATCAAATTTGAATGAGCTCATTTTGTGCATAAAATTGTAAAATTTCTCAGTTTAAACATTTGTTGTGTTATGTTCTATTGTGAATAAAACATTGGCTCATGTGATTTGAAAGTCTTTTAGTTTTCATTTTATTCAAATTAAAAAAAAAAAAAAACGTCCCAACATTTCCGGAATTCGGGTTGTACTAAAAACATTAATTCATTAATGAAAAAAATGGAAGAATTATTCAACATTTCCAATTTATAAGGAAATGTGAAACTGAAGCAAGTACTCCAGCCAGGATGGACCTTGGATATTAAAAATCCAGCATCAGGAGGACAGTTATCATATAAAAATTTTACAAGCCATTACAGATGATGTTAAATACGTTAAAGAACTGAGATGCTGAAGCCAAAGGCTGCTGGGGCCTTTTCGCAGGCCTCAAATCACATCCTGAATGTTCCCGGCAGTCATTCAACTTCTTTCCGGTAAGTATTCCTGTAATGAGCTATCAATGATTTTGTAATATTGTAGAAAAACTGTTGAAACGTCTCCTCTGGCAGTCTCTGGATGACGCTTGCCAAGTATAACTTTATTGTTTGTAAGTGCCCCTCGAATAGGTACAGGACAAATTCAGTGTGCACAATTCTAACGGATGAGAAAATGACTAACACCCCAATCCCCATATGCGTCAGCTTGAATATTAATTTACTCTCCGCAAAAGTGCAAAGAGTATTATTTATGGCTAATGGGGCCGAATTGCATGATTTTCATTTGCCAGTGCAGTTAGTCTCTGTGTTATTAGTCATATGCTGCATCTTTTCTTGTGAAGGCAATATTGGCAAATGATTTCCCTTTAATATCATTATAGCTTCAAACAATATCACTTTGTCCAATCTTTGAAAATTAATATTATCTCTAATGACCTCCCTAATTCATTTGTTATGTGTAAAGTATCTTTTAGAGTGCGTCAGCGGAAATCGTAAATGACATGCTAACGTAACATACATTACTACAGGGAGGTAGTAAAACTCTGGAAACTGTAAGGAGGGAGACACAGAAGAAATTATCAGCTTTGCTCATTAACAGCATATTAATTATGTTACATGACATTCACTGATTTGCTGGAAGGCAGTGTTGATACGTAATAGTCATAGGAGATTTACCATTTACAATTCACTGCTGACGCAGATTATTGGCCAGAGCCTCCTGCTTGATATTAATGTTTTAGATATAGGTTAAAAATACTTTTTTATTTTTTTATTTTTTTCTATTAAAAGCTCAGTCTTGCTATATGCAATTATAAGTAATCTGTAGGCTGTAAGTAATTGTAGGCTGAAAATGACTGTTTAAATGTGCATCTATAATGTGGTTAAGGATGGAATCTGAGGAAGGACTTAATCAAGTTTACATGTTTACATTTACTCTTACCTTCTGCTGTTTACATGTAACTTTCCATTAGTGTGATTATTTTTATTTATTTATTTATTTATTTTTTTATTTTTTTTTTTTAATCTCTCTTTTTTTTTTATTTTTTTTTTTTTTTACCAGAATTAATTTGGACCATGATGCACATAAAGGTAACACTTTACAATAACAGTATATATATATATATATATATATATATATATATATATATATATATATATATATATAAAAAACACTAGCTGTTGATTAGTACATGCTTTAACTCGTCAGAAACTCACATCAAAGTAACATTTCATTTAGCTATTAATACATGATTATTCATGTAAGCTACTTGTGGCAGTGCAAAATATTTTGGGCCACAATATCTTTTCAGTTTACTTTCACTTTTACTTTGCTTGATTGGGGTGGAGTATGTCAATTAACGGCGGAAGGAAGGAGGATATAAGGAAGTGAGTCTTGCCCAGGAGTATTGCGTCATCAGTAAGGTCTGCAGTGTGAGAGTGATTGGTTTACCGTGCAAAGTGGAAAGACGGCCGCTTGTGGAACTTTTGCTTCCTGCGAACTATGTCTGGTGCATCGCGGAGTCCCACTTGACTTTTTAAGCGTTGCACGTAAAGATCATCTGGTTTTAGTAAGGCTGTTCTGAAGACAAGTCCCGGCTGCTTATTCACCTGTCCTGGTGTCTGATGACAACTCGACACACTCTCCAGCTTCCCTCATGACTGTGAACTTGGTCAGTATCTCTACGCCGCCATTACACACACTCATTCACTCACTACACACACACGCACTCGCATAACATTCATCCCCGCATATTCAGGGTGTTTTTTGTTTTCCATAATTGTTCAATTGTTGTTTTAAGATTGTGGTTTGATGTTATTCTTTAATTATGAAATGAACAAAATGCTTATTTAATATTTCTTTGTTTTCTTTTTCTTTTCTCCAATGGACAATTTATGAATGATTGTGGACGTGAATCTGCCGTGTTGGAAACGTGAAATAGTGACGCAATTACTACACGGATTTCGCACTTGAATTCACCCAAACTGTTAACAGCTGTTCATCGCTGTTTGTTTGTCAATGTCGATATCGTTAATTTCTCTTAATGCCAAGGGTTTAAGAAACAGTGTAAAGCGCAAAGCCCTCTTTTTGTTTGTTAAAAACCACGGATCAGACTTTTGCTTTTTTCAAGAAACCCACTCCACACAAGACGATGTTAAATTTTGGAGATCCCAGTGGGGCAGTGATGTATGGATGTCGCATGGCACAGAGCGATCAGCAGGTGTCGCCACTCTAAAAAATAAGTTTGTTGGTGAGATTTTACACGTCGTCAGTGATCCCAAAGGTCACTTTCTCTTATTAGTGGTTTCACTTGGTCAGACCATCTCAGTTCTATTAAATGTATATGGGTACAATTCTTCTAAAGAAAATGCGACTTTAATGGATGTGATCAGTGAAAATATTCAGTACTGGTTAAATAAATACCCCAATGCTGTTCTTATTTCAGGAGGGGATTTCAATATGGTTTTAAATAGTGATTTAGATAGGTTTCCCCCTAGAGCTGCTTCTATAAGTTCAATTATGAATAATTTCATGTTACGTTTTTGTGTTGTTGATATATGGAGGGAATTTTATCCACACCAGAGACTTTATACGTGGAGCAGCAAGGACCGTTCTAAGCAGTCCCGAATAGATTACTGGCTCATTTCCCAAAGCCTAGCAAACAGTTGTAAATCAGTCAGCATTCATGCTACACCTCTTACAGATCACAGTGCTATCTCTCTCAAGATTTGTCTTTCTGCATCCCTTGACTTCAGCTCATCTCCTTCTTATTGGAAATTGAACAATTCCCTTCTCCTGTTTGAAGATGTTAAGAGGAATATCACATTACTGATTGAGCAGTACTGGAGAAGAGCTTTAGTGTTAGACTCATATTGTTGCCAGTGGGAGCTCTTAAAGTTTGAAATTAGTAAATATTTTAGGAAATTCGGTAGTAATTTAGCTAGACTTAAGAAAGCAGAAGAAAATAAGGTGGTGTCTAAAATTACAATACTTTCTTCTAAACCCCCAGAGCTGTTTTCTGAATCAGAAAAGCTTGAGTATGCTGACCTGCAATCTAAATTAGACGAGATGTACACTTATAGAGCACAGGGTGCTTACATTAGATCTAGACAAAAATGGATGGAGGAGGGAGAATGCAACACAGCATATTTTTTCAGACTAGAAAAGAGTCGCTTAAGTACTTCGCTAATTGAAACTCTTAATATTGAGGGGACAGTCACTAATAATCCTCAATCCATTGCACATTTCTGTTCTAAATTTTACAGTAAACTGTATAAAAAAAAGTATTCTGAAGAGGCAGCCCGTACTTTTCTGGAGTCTGTTAAAAATTGTAAGACTATTTCAAGAGATGACAGAAATCTTTGTGATAGTGAAATTACTTTATCTGAAGTTAGTAACTCAATTCTAGAACTTAAAAACAATAAATCTCCCGGAACGGACGGGCTTACCGCAGAGTTCTATAAACAGTTCTCTAAAGAACTGTCTCCTTTTTTACTTAAGGTTTTTGAAGAAAGCATACAGAATGAGGCTCTCCCCCCGACTCTCACTCAAGGTTTAATTACTTTAATTCCGAAACCTAAAAAAGATTTACTTTTAATTGACAATTGGCGTCCCGTTTCTTTGCTTAACAGTGATTATAAAATTTTAACTATTATATTTGCTAAAAGATTAAAATACGTATTGGGTTCTGTAATAGATGAGACACAATCTGGTTTTTTGAACAAAAGACACATTGTTAACAATATAAGGTTGATTCTTGATTTATTAGATTATTCAGACTTGATTCAGGAAGACAGCTTCATTCTTTTCTTAGATTTCTATAAGGCTTTCGATTCCTTAGAGCACCAATTTATTATTAATTCTTTAGAAAAATTCGGTTTTGGGGATATGTTCTGCAGAGTAATTAAAACCCTTTACAATAATGGAAGTGCTTCGATTAAATTAAAGAATGGCACTTCACCAAGGTTTAGTTTGTCCAGAGGAGTGAGACAAGGGTGTCCCATTTCTCCCTATTTATTTCTTCTTTGTGTGCAGCTACTGTCAACATTTGTATGTGAAAGCGGTATTCGGGGTATCCATATAGCAGATCGAGAAATATTTATGAGTCAATTAGCAGATGACACCACCTTATTTTTAAGAGATGCTTCCCAAATCCCTATAGCAATTAATTATATAAAACTTTTCTCTAAAGCTTTGGGTCTTAATCTAAACATAGGTAAATGTGAATTAATGTCCATTAAAAATTGTACAGCACCCACTATTTTTAATATTCCAGTTTAAATCTGAAATTACATACTTAGGTATTGTGATAACTAAAAATCAAAATAAAAGATGTACCTTGAACTTTGACCCAATTATAATAAAAGCCCAAAGAAGATTTAACACATGTTGCAGAGAGACTTGACCTTAAGAGGCAGAGTACTACTGACTAAGGCGGAGGGCATCTCCAGACTTACATATGCTGCACGCTCTCTATATGTGGACAACAAAATTTGTAAATCAGTTGATAAAATCCTGTTTAATTTTGTTTGGAAAAACAAAATCCATTATGTAAGGAAGTCTGAATAATGAACACATATGAGTATGGTGGGTTGAATTTCCTTGATTTCTCTTCCTTGAACAACACTTTCAAAATTAATTGGATTAGGCAATTTTTGTGTGATCCAAACTCAATCTGGAATTTTATCACCAATTACTTCTTCTCCAAATTAGGTGGTCTTCCTTTCCTATTGATCTGTAATTATAATATTGCTAGAATCCCTTACACTGTATCTAAATTTCATAAACAGTCATTACTTGCATGGTCATTAATCTTTAAGCACAATTTCTCCCCACACCGGTACTTCATTTGGAACAATCAAAACATTGTATATAAGAGAAAATCTTTGTTTTTCAGTAATTGGTTTGAGAAAAACATTTTCACAGTTTCTCAGTTATTTAACTCAGAAGGTCTTATTTTAAGCTAGGAAGAATTTTTATGTAAATTTGATTTTCCAGTTAACTCCCAAAGAATTCTCCATTGTCATGGACGCTATTCCTAAAGGAGTTGTCATGCTTTTAAGGGACTTTGTTAGATCAACTTTACCTATTTCTTTAGACCCATTTGAAATCCCAGTAGGAAAACTATGCTTTTTGTCACATCCTTCATCACGCAACTATAAGATTAGATCGCTTTTTCAAAAGGAGCTTGTAACAACTCCATATGTGGTGTCTTATTGGAAGAATGTTGCTGATCATATTGACTGGAAAAAAGTATGGACTCTGTCTTCGAAATACATAATAACTAACAAGGTTAGAGACATCTCATTCAAATTGTTGCACAGATTTTGCCCAACTGGGGTGTTTTTGGGAGGGTTCAAATCGGATATAGATACAGGCTGTGTTTTTTGTGGTGACCCTGGTGAGGCTGATGTGCATGTCTTCTGGGATTGTCCTCACGCGCAGCTATTTTGGATTGAGTTCTCTAGTGTTGTCGGTCGCGGTGTGCTTCAGGGTTTCTCCTTGCTTTTCAGGGATGTGCTGTTTGGCTTCTTTGGCATGCAAAGGGATAGAATTGGCGAATATTTTGTTGTTGGCCTGTTGTTGCTTCTTGCAGAGTTTCGTGTTCGCCGCAGTGGATTCACTCATCAAAGTCCTTTATTTGTTGTTTTTGGAGGGGAGGTTCAACAGTATATCCAGGCTGTTTCGTCTTCCAAGAATCTTGAAGCTATTGAAACGGTTAATTTATTTGGTCTTTTTGGTATATTTTGTTAAAGCTTTGTTTTGTATTATTTACTTATTGTTACATACATCTAGAAATGGTGCTTTGCATGTAATGTCATCTCTTTGTGCATAATGTTGATATTTTCTGTACTTTTTTCTTTGGTGCCTTGGCATTAATAAAATTAAAAAAAAAAAAAAAAAAAAAAAAAATTCACCCAAAGTGCTGAACTGTTTTGTTTTGTTTTTTTGGATTTTTGCTTATTTTGTCTTCTCTTGTTCCATATTTTTCAAACAAGTTTTTTTTTTCATGGACATTATGGAATAAATCTTCCCTTTGTGAACAGTTTTTTTCCTCTGACTATTTTTGTGACCTAATATTGTAATAGGTGGTTTATAATTTTGCTATCCTGGGTTAATTTAATTTTGTCAGGATCAATCCTGGCTGGCGCCCGAAAACAATTTCTTTGAGTGACTTTATTTATGCTAGGGCGGCCACCACCATTACATACTATTGTAAAGTGTTACCTACATTTTAATCTCAAATGCAATAGGCCCGTTTCTGTGTAATGTACCTATTTCAAATGAAATATGTGTGATCATTGTGTTTTAAATATGTTTGGTCATTAACAGAACCTAAGGTTTTAGAAGTATGAAAGCATGTCATTGAATTTCGCCAGTTGTTAAATGGCTGATTGTCATCAGAGTTGGTACATTAGCTCTGAGGAAACTGTGACAACTGAGCTCTTGAAGTGCTCTGTGGTGCTTTGATGGCAAACGTCATAATGATGCAACGTTGACGGTGTATCAATTCAAACAAAATTTCTAACCAACATGCACTGCTGCAAGACTGACGCTCATGCAGCAAAATAGGTATTAAGTGTTTCCCAAATCGTAATATGTTCAAATTAGTATCTCAAAGGAAATGTTTCTATTTCCAGTGAAAATACAAAGTGCAGACCCATAAATGCTCTAACAGCTATTGCTCACAACTCATAGCGTGTTGGATGAGGATTTGAATTGAAACACGAACAAAGTGTTAAAAAGTACAAACATGGTGGATATGCAAGTCAAATGTTAAGTAGAGAGGTGTGATAAAGGGAATGAGTGATAATCAATTTCTAACCTGATATTTATTTACTGTTATCTGCAACTTTTAAATGCATCATTATGGAAAAACATGTGGAGAAATCTCGGCATGAAAGACCGGCGACTGGCAGATCACTGTGTTACTTTGTTTCTCTCCGGAACGGTAGGAAATGAAAATAAATGGAATGTGGAGAATCTTAACTGTGACCAAAAGATTGACAGGACGGTTTAAAATGGTGATGGGATGCACGTGACTGAGCGACAGAGGGGTACGGTAAAGACACAATTATGACAAAGTAGTATGTCACAAACCTCTGTTACTCAGAAGAATGTACTTTTTCCTCACAAAAAGAGTGCTACTTTTAGTGCATAGTATAAGTAGGTGAGTTAGGGCACAGCAATGATATTTCTGCTGAGTGCTTTCCTCAATCAAGGGGTGTTTTTAAACCCTGATGGGTGCTTTTCAAATGCTTTACCTGCTATGCTCTAATACACTGAGGGTTTGGTTTAGAGGAGGGGGGTTAGCGCTAGGACTTCATGGTTTAAGTGATGGAAACAGTTATGCTGGTTGGCAAGCCTTTATAATTTTTATTTCTGTATATTCATGATTTTTGTTTCAGTTTGTGTCATAGTTATGGCACTGCATGACTATGAATAAGTGGGACAGCGTCTGCTGTCTCGCAGCAGGATAACTGATTTGTGTGTGTGTGCATGTGTGTTAGTAATACGCTACATTTGGAAACAAATTGAATCCTCTGAGACTGACTTACGAAGGTGATGTTTTGTCACCCTTTCTCTCAGGATATTCTGCTGTTTTTACATACGCTCTGATTTCTGACTCTCTTTTGGGCCTTTTGCAATTTATGTCAGCTTGGCCTTCAATTTAAGATATTGTATAAGAACTGAAAGAAGAGCTATTTATGGAAATGTGTTGTTTTCTGGTTTTGCTTTTCATAAGGCACTCTCAAATCATTTATTCCAAGCCCTACAGAATACATTTTTACACTGCTCTAACCACCAACACTAACCACCAACATATTAGTTTAGATTGTGCAAAGTGTGGAACAGTATATATCCACATCAAGTCCAAAGTGGTTACATTTGAAATGATTTAGGTGTTTGGTAAAAGTAGAATGCTTTTCTGATAAGCTCAACATACATGGGAATGTATAAACTGTTGATAGCTCTAAGCTCAGAGGCTTAGAGGCTTATATATGAAAATAACTGGAACCAAATCTGATATATTTCCTTGCTGACCTTTAAGTCTGTATTCAGAATTAAAAATTTCAACATATTTTATTTCAGAAATGTCAAAGTTGCTTCAGAAGATATTACAGGATATATGATATTATCAAGACTCAACACCCCAAGTTTGACATTCATGTCAAGACACTTGAAAAACAAATGATAACATGAAAAATGATATCAATCCTGCGGTTTTGATATGTCATATGTAAAATAAATGCAGTAACAAATGTTAGAAGTGGAAGATTTTCAGTGAATAATTACTATGTTTTTTTTTTCCTCAAGTCCCAGAAGTCTGGGTAAATCCTGATTTTTTTTTTCCCCCAACCTGTCTGCATTATGAAAAAGTGCACACAGCAATCTTTTTCATTTTGTGTTCGACTAAGAGAAAGCCAGGTTTTGAGTGACCTATTTCTTTAACTCCTCCAAGCACTGAGTTACAGTATCATTTTAACATCCTGTCTGACATTTTGTGCCACAAACAATAGCTTGGAGCATCATTAATCAGTTCCTTACTCCCTGACGCACAACAACAGTCTCCCAATAGCATGCTAGATTCCAGAACAGCATCTTTACAAGCATTCAGTTGGTGCTTTTCTTTTGTCTTTGTATCATAGCAACTGCAAAAGCATGACATGATATTCATTCCTTTGGCTTTTCAGCATATTTGTACTGTAAAAATGTTTCCAAGAACTCAAAGAACAGAATTATTTTTTTTCCCCCTTTATTTTTAAAATACAGAATATGCTTACTAACAGATCCAAAATTCAGTGAAGAAAGAGAAATATGTCTGGGTGAAGCCTGTTAGACTACACCTAACTGAATCCAAAATAAGAATGCAGTGTACAAAATCTCTCTCAAACACCTTAGGGTAAAAGTCTACAGGCAACTCATCAGATCAACAGCTGCTGCTCAAGGATATTACCTGAGGAGTGAAAACAACAAGAACCTTTGATTAATCTTGGGAAATCGGATCGAATAAAGAACAGTTTTTGAATTGAGTGCCAAATGAATCACGATGCTGCTAAGTATCTCAGGAGGGAATGGAATTGAACATTCTGACACCCGAATGGTCCAACAAGACACTAAAATCTATCAGCAACAAACAATGACAGCCATTTTTAGCTGCGGGGCCCACACGACTGGTTCAGATATCAGAGGAACAGTGGAGGAATGAGGGGAAGCAGGGGACGGGTTTGATGAAACTGTCTGCTCATTAAAGAGAACAGGCATTAATCACCAGTCAGCGGCAACCCACAGGTCCGGAAGTGGTTGGAGCTCAGCGAGGCGTTGAGGTGTCCAAGCTCTGATTAGGAAGATGCCGGATGACGGGAGAGGAGGGGGGTTGTTGAGAGGCCGCTTCATTAATTGCAAATTATTTACATGCCAAAGTTCTTATCAGCTAATTTCAAAAGCCGGCACGATCTGGATTATTCCGTCTGGAATGACGACACACAGATCAAGACGGATTGGACTCTTTTTCACCTCATAGTCCCAGTTTCTTTGATGTGGCCATTTTGTCCTTCAGAAGAAAAAACAATGGCTAGCTGGGTTTGTATGTTCCATCAGTGTGTTTATGGGCCGTAGGTTGTGAGACAAGAGTGGATGATATGACTAAAATCTTCACAATATGAGAAACTTTATTTTACGATAGCAATATATATCACGATACAGTCCTTTTTCTTTCTTTCTTTTACTAAATATAAGAACATGGAAGCAAATTACAAACAATAGGACAAAAACAATATGACAAAGATCCAAATAAAATGACCCATTTTTTTCAGGTACAGTAAATTTTTATTTAATATGTAGCAAGAAGGGAGGGGGGGTGAATGTACAGCGCTCTCTCCACCCTCAATACCACGACTTAGGTGCCCTTGAGCAAGGCACCGAACCCCCAACTGCTCCCTGGGCGCCACAGCATCAATGGCTGCCCACTGCTCCGGGTGTGTGTTCATGGTGTGTGTGTGTTCACTGCTGTGTGTGTGCACTTTGGATGGGTTAAATGCAAGTCAAGTCAAGTCAAGTTGAGCTTTATCGTCATTCCGTTGCATGAGGGGACATACAGTGGAACGAAATGTCGTGCCTCTCAGGACCACGGTGCTACATAAATACAGACATACAACAATGAAGTAAAACACTATAAACTTATACACA
>JAFVLL020040747.1:0-25146 GCA_021397915.2 Tor tambroides
TCTCATTTATAAAGTGATACTGACGCTGAACACATTCAGATACGGAGCAGAGAGCTGTGAAAGAGAGGCTTTGCTTTAATGATTTTCAGAACAGTATCAAACATAATGAAACTAGAAACCACAAAAAAAATAAATTAATTAAAAAAATAAACAACAATCTCACCAATGAGAAGAAGAATGAAAAACAGAGTTTGGTCCATTTCTGAATTAGAAAAAAATATATAGATAAATATTCACAGATTAATTTTGGTGTAAAACCAAATTAATTAGTTAAATTAAATTATTTGTTTTGAGTGATAATTAAAAATCCATCTTAAAAGGAACATACGTACATGCACCATACATAATCAATGAGACAACATTAAAATGACAAAAGTCTAATTCTGGTTGAAGAATCATTTGGTTGATGAATGAGTTGTTCTTACTTTAGAGGTTGTGTGTTTCTGTCCTGAGTCTGATATTTCTGTTTGCAGCTTCAAACTATGTGAATATTATATCTGCTCTCATCCCTCATTCAGCATCAAATTATTTGTTTATTACTGTAAAACAAAAGCCCTTTTCATCTTATTTCCTCTTTCAGGTATATGTCATCAACTTTTCTCTGTGTTGGTCTTTGTTGCTGTAATTCTCTGGAAGTGTGCAAATTTTAATGTAGTAGATACTGGAGAGTCTGTATGTTCCTTAATGAAGTATTGTATTTCCACAGTGGCTTCATAGGAAAAATCCACCTCAATATTTGTTTCCGTGTTCTTTCAGCTGTTGGTCACTTGACCAACAGCACATTTCTGCATCCAAACTAAACAATATTTTCACAACATTTGAGCATATTCTGTCACCATTAGCACAATATCTGTTGTGTCATGAGTGCTACGCAAACAATGTAATGACACATGCAAATAAAATACAGCAGCAACAACACACACAACTCTTTATTAATGGAAATCATACAGAGAATGTCCACATTTTTTAACTATGCATGCAGGTGCACTGTTGCTCTCTCTTCATATAATGTCAACTTATACAACAGTAAACTTCATGGAGTTACAGATCCTGCTAGCATTTGATTTAAATTCTACTTTAAACTATTTCACTCTTTGACCTTATTCTCTTTAATCTTGTGCTCTCTCTCTCTCTCTCTCTCTCTCTCTATCTCTTTTTCACTGATCAACATGCATATAAGGACCTCCAGGCCTGCAATGAGTATGACTAAACATGGGGTGAAACCAGACAAAAAAGGATCCTTTTTAATACTAAAATTCATGTTCATATTCACTTATGCCATTTTTACACTGAGTAGCAGAAGCTACATAATATAGCACACAAAGCTGCATATAGTGTAAATGTATTCACATATTAGTTACAAGAGCAGGAAACAAATCTAAATATAGAAAATGAATGAAATTTTGAATTCATGGATAATGAAAAATGCACTTTGTCATGGCAACAGTTGAGTTTAAAAGGTCTCTGATGCAGTAGGATTTACATCAGCAAATCGGCAGTGACATGATGTAATTTTCCTGCAGCTCCTCATTTTTATTTTTTTTTTGCCCAGCTCTACTTTGCCTCATGAATATTAATTGTTATATGAGGTTCATTCTATAGGCAACTGTTGGTAAATGTGCACCAGTCAGCTGATCAATTAACATTTATTTTGTTCACTCTGAAAAACAAAAAGTGTAAAAGTGACAGAACAATCCCAGGAAGTCACTGTAATATTAGAATAACACATACATATTCATAAAAAAATGACATTTCAACCGCTCTTTCAGCTCTTCAGACTGATAGGCAGCTGTAAAGCGCATGCGGCGAGATCTGCGTAAGGTCGTGGCATTGCTCCCAGTTTGTCCCAGCACTTTGCCTGTGGGTCATAACGGTGCACCCACGGTGTATCACGAGCCGAATCAGCCGAAGACCCTCCCAAAACATACAGTTGTCCATCAAGAGCGGCTGCCGCGGGTGAGAGGTGCGGTCGGGGCAGCACAGGGAAAAACATCCAGGAGTCATTAATAGGATCATACGACTCGCACTGCAGCTGGTCTCCAAACCCTGCCCACATTGGCTGTAACCCCCCGGCCACGACCAATCGGTGTCCCGAAACCAGCATCACATGACCTGCCCGTCCCGCTCCTGCTGTCATGGGTGATCGTTTTGAGGAGCCGTGCACCGGGTCGTAGATCCACAGACACGGAGAGCAACGCAGATGAGAGTCACAACCGCCCGATACAAACATCTCTCCGTTCAACACGGCCGCGGCGTGACCGCAGAGAGCAGCGTCCAGAGGATGACACAACCTGATAGCAGGAGGAGGAAAAGACATATTTCTATTTAATATACAATAGACATGGCTTGAACTGCTTGTAGAACCTGATTTTGCCAAGTGCGAAATGTTCCTGGATCAACATTGTTAACCAATCAGATTTGAAGAACCAGTTTTTATTTCTTGTGAAGTTTAGGCTTACAATCAGTGTTTGGTGCTTGTACATCAGTGTCATTCATCTATCATTTCCTCTGATTTTAAGGATTACTCATGGTTAAGGTTAGGTTTAGGTGTTGCCAGTGGTGTAGTCTAGTTTTTTGTAGTGGGTATACTCTGATTTTTCCCTCCCAGCCTCATACTCACCGTCCCAAAGCAACATCCCATAAGCACCACCACACTCACTCATTCATACAATATGGATCTATGTAACTGAGAGCATTCTGAAAGACTGCTTATGTGATATCAAGATGTAAATTTATTATAAGCAACACAAGACTTTAACAGCCAATGACATTTACAGCTGGGGAGACTGGACTGATTTTCTACTGTTTAGTGTTAATCATTTAACTCAGCCAGTTACATTTATCTTAAGAATATGGTCCCTGGAGCACAGGTTTTATCAGCTGGCAATTTTCAATGCACATTTAAGAGCGCCTGTTTTTAAATTCCCTAGCCTGACTTTCAGTCCACAAGGCTGGCCAGGAGTTCTCATCTCTCTCATCATCTGAAACAAGGAGATATAAACATTGTATTTGGTTTAACTGCTGTACACAGACACACACATACACAGTATCTGTGTTATCTCTCCCCTTCTTCTGCATTCACTGATCCACCACCAAAATAACAGAACTTAAGTTATTAGCTAGTTAGAGAAAGCCAACATACTGTTACTATTTAAACTTGAATGAATGAATGATGCATTTATATAGCGCTTTATTGTGTATTGCTGTATACCCAAAGTGCTTTACAATCATGTGTGTGTGGGGGGGGGGGGTCTCTCCTCAACCACCATCAGTGTTCAGCATCCACTTGGATGATGCGACGGCAGCCACAGGACAACAGCGCCAGTGCGCTCACCACACACCAGCTACAGGTGGAGAACAGAGAGAGTCATGAAGCCAATCAAGTGGATGGGGATTATTAGGAGGCCATGCCAGTGGAGGGAATTTGGCCAGGACACCGGGGTTACACCCCTACTCTTTACAAGAAGTGCCATGGGATTTTTAATGACCACAGAGAGTCAGGACCTCGGTTTAACGTCTCTTCTGAAAGACGGTGCTTTTTTGACATTATAGTGTCCCCGTCACTATACTGGGGTGTTAGGACCCACACAGACCACAGGGTGAGCACCCCCTGCTGGCCTCACTAACACCTCTTCCAACAGCTACCTAGTTTTCTGAGGAGGTCTCCCATCCAGGTACTGACCAAGCTCAACCCTGCTTAGCTTCAGTGGGCAACCAGTCTTGGGCTGCAGGGTGATATGGCTGTGGCATGAAACTTATTCATATTCTTCTGAGACCAAGAACTTCCAACTGTGCTGTACAGTGTATATCCTCTGAGGGATTTAATGCTACAGGCACCAAACTCGTCAGAGACCTTGGACCTGATCTGTAGTTTGTTTCTACATCTTTTCTAACTGATGAGACTTACAGTTTTCGTATAAATAATTATCAAAAATCAAAGATTTCCCATAGACGTGCATTGGCTGAGCAAATATGCCATCTAGAGGACAACTGCAGTCCACTAGAGAGAGCCACAGGATAAGAAATATTTCAACTTCCCTCATTTACTTTCATTTTCAGTCAGTTAAATTTACAAATAATTGTATACTTTTCCTTTATGCTGCCAAGCAAAGCTAACATATTTGATCATGACCAGGTCAAGTAGTGACTATCTGATGTCCAGAGGCCAGTGTAAAAGACGCTCGGGACAGCTCACTGATCTGTCACTGCTCCGATGGGGCCACTGGTGCGTCCTCATGAAACGTAATCAGTTGCACTTTTTTTTAAGCCTTGCCAATTAAAACATTCAGGCGATTCGTGTCATCAGGGGCAGGCTTACGAAAACACTGAAAAAGTGTAGTTTGAGTTTGCTTTCGTTTCATATCTCCTTCAGTGATTCACATTCAGTTCTGCACAAGAGTTGCGCAATAGCACTGGTCATCAACAGAAACATGGCGTGATTAAGAAGAAGTTATAGTGTTTTATTTGAGAAATTAGCCATGTTTTTCATTCAATGAGGAAAAAATTAGTGTCCGTTACGTTTCACTTGTTCTCGATTATGGGGATGTAGTTTATCAGCATACCCCGTCATTCTCTTCTCCTTGGATGCTTTGTACCATGGTGCTCTGAGATTTATAACTGATTGTAAATGTTCAACTCATCATTAATTATATAAAAGTGTTGCATGGCCTTCTTTGAGTATTCTGATAAAAAAGCATAGCCATCTGCTGATATATTAGGAAATTTTGGGTCTTTTGCCATTTTATCTCTGTTTTCTCATACAAATAACTTAATTTAGAATTTATTCATTATGTTCTCAATCAAATTATAATTTTGTGTGCCCCTTGACAGAACTGAGCTTAGTAAAACCTCTTTTAAATATACCGCCACTTCAGATTGGAATCTTCTCCAAAAGGAGATGAAGTTACAAATAATATCTTATAATTAAGTCAATTTAAGTCTTTATTATGTAACTTAGAGAGCAACTTAATGGTATGCAATTGTTTTTTGTTTTTTTTTACTGGTTATATGTTGGTTATCATTTACAGTACGTGATTCATAATATGAGAGACCAAACATTATGAAGTCATTTTCAACCTACTCTGTATGATTAAGAGTGTGAATATTTCAAAATAAAATATTATTTGCTAATAGACCAAATGAGTTGTTTTACAATAAATTCTAGTTTTATAGTCGTTTGACATTTTTAATTCCCTTAAATCTATTTATTAAATCTAATTAAATCTATTTATTTCCTTTAAATAATAAGGTCCATCTTGGTCAAAATGTCTTTGCTCCCCTCCAAAGTTCAAGCACGTTTATGGCTTTGTCATTCTCTACACTGTGGCTCCTCTGCTGGGAAACCGGTGTGAACTTGAGGAGAAGGGACATCACAAATGGCCGGAAGTTACCAGAACATTAGCTGATTCAAGCACATTGAGACTTCCAACATGATGAAGAATCATGAAGTTAGTCAAGAGAAAATATCCTGCAGTATTTGAACATGCAGACACAGACACATGCATTAATATTTTGTTGTTTATACCAGGGGTTTTCAACCCTGTTCCTGGAGCCCCCACCAACACTGCACATTGTGTATGTCTCTTTAATCAAACACACCTGATTCAGGTAGAGACTCCAAGACCTGAAAATGAGTGTGAGAGAGAAAGGAAACATTCAAAACATGCAGTGTTTGGGGACATGGTTGAAAAGCACTGATTTATTCAAGCAAATTCATGCATCTATAAGTACTTTTTCGATCCCTTAAATGGAAAACATACAAGCTTCTTTATATTCAGTGAAACCCCTGTAATTTATCTGTAATGGTATGCTCTGTGTGCATATGTAAAGACTCTGTAGTGAACAGCAATAGACTGGCTTGACCTCCAGGTGTTGTCCTCAGGTGTGTAACACTCCACTGAGTCCAGACAGTTCACGTCATCACAGTTTCCGCCCAGGACGAACACCTTCCCTCTGTGACACACAGCGGCGAAGTAATCCCTGGGTCTGGACATGTCAGGAAGATGTTCCCATCTGCCCTGAGCAGGATCAAATCTGCACACAGACACACAGCAGCACTAGATGATTTCTGCTTCTTTCGGTTAAAGGGTTAGTTCACTCAAAAATGAAAAGTCTGTCATTAATTACTCACCCTCATGTCCAAACCTGTAAGAACTTTGTTCATCTTCAGAACACAAATTAAGATAGGTTTGATGAATTCTGACAGCTCTCTGAATCTCCCAGAGACAGCAATGTAATTACCACGATCAAGGTCCAGAAACGTAGCAAGGACATCAGTATCTGCATGGTGCAGCTGACACAGAACAACATACGTTGTTAACGTTCAGTGGATACTCTCCAAAATGGCGCTATAGAGTGACGCAGAAGAGACAAATTGTTGAATAAAGTCATTGTTTTTATTTTATTTGCGTACAAAAAGTATTCTCGTAGCTTCCTAAAATTATGGTTGAACCCCTGATGTCACATGCATCATTTTAATAATGTCCTTACTACGTTTCTGGACCTTGATCGTGGTAACTACATTGCTGTCTATGGAGGGTCAGAGAGCTCTCAGAATTCATCAAAAATATCTTAATTTGTCATCCGAAGATGAACAAAGGTCTTACAGGTTTGGAACGATATGAGAGTGAGTAATTAATAACAGAATTTTCAGTTTTGGGTGAACTATCCCTTTAAGCAATCATGTGCAATATTTGCCCACAGGTCATTTATAAAGAAAACATTTAATTTTCATTTGACATTTGCCTTACGGTGCCTTTCCACTGGCATGTAGCGAGCACAGCAGAGCGTGTGTTTTCAATTCATTCCTATGGAAGTTGAGCTTAAACGCTCCCGGCGGTGCATTATGGGATTGAAAGCGGCACAGAGAAAGCGTTGAGAGTGGCCAAGAGCGTCAAAAAGTTTGGCCATTCCTCGACTTTATGCAAATATCGAGCTAAAACCACCGGGCGATAACCAATCGCGGTTAAAAGATGAAACGCAAACAGGTCTTAAATTTGACACGCCCCAAAGCAGTGGCATTGTAGCGTTGCCAGCGGCACTGAGTGCAGATTTGACAATGTAGTGGAAACACACCGTTATCTTGCATTGGCAACAAGCTGCTTGTGGGCTGTCAGATGTCAAGAGTTTAAATCCCCCCAATCAAAGCTTTTCTCTTACATGGATTATTTTCTGCTTAGTGTTTTACTTAGTATTCCCAATCTGGCAACCATACACTCGCCCTCTCTCTGCTCTGAGGGGGAAAAAAAAGCTATATATATACATATATAAAAGTCAAACAGATAAGTTAGAGTTTAGACATCTTCAAAGCGGTATTTTGCTCAAATTAAAGTGTAATACAGTCTAACTCTTTTATTTCATGTGGTTATTTGCTATGCTACAATCTGCCAGCAAACCTCAGTGATAAACTGTGATAAATTCAAACTTTAATCTGGACCTGGTTTGCAGTTGTGATTTCTGAATAGTATTTTTGCTGTTATAATAGAAAAACGTTAACATGACATAGTATTAGGAATTTCACTGGTTTAACTTTTAAGAAAAGTTCTTGTACCAGTTTTCATAATTTATCTTATAACACAATTACATACATCAGCTAGATGAGGTAAAATAAACATTTTCTGGATTTTTGCTTATCTGAATGTTTATATTATAAGATTATAATATTTGAGCAAAATAACCACGAGTTGAACCATTATCGTACAGTACTAGGATGATTATTTCTTATGGCTGTGTGCAAACACAAGATGATCCAAAGACTGACCTCAGTGCAGTCTTCAGTATGTCCAGGGCACCGTAGTACTTCCGGCCTCCGAGGATATAGAGCGAGTTGTTGAGGACACACACACAGTGGCGGAAGCGTGGCGGCTCGGGGAGGTGCGCTAAAGGTCTCCACTCGATGGTTCGGATGAGTCCCTCTCCGCGAACGAAGCGCCGGGTGAACCACAGGCACAGGTTCGGCTCTCGACGCTCCAAATTCTCATTCACACAATCTCCACCAACAAGCACCAAAACCTAACGCAAATTCAAGAGAAACACACTGATAAATAGAAATACTAAGTGAAGTCAGTTTTAGTTGTACACCATAAAAAAACGTTTGTTAATTGAAATAAAATAAACTCATTTTATTTCCGCTAGTTGCCAAATCAGCATTTCTCATCTTTATTAAAAACCTGATGCGTACTAAAATAACTAAAACAAACAAAAAAAATAACTATACAGAGGTGTTAAAAATAAGAATAAAGAATACAAAAATGAAATTTATATATCATGGTGCAAAAATAACATGATGTTTACTATTAACAATACTTTGCGTATAATTGTCCACATTTAGCAGTTTGCTGGGCGATAGTTTATTGGTGACGATAAACAAAGTCAACTGGTTTTGATTTGATTTTTAGTAAATATAGCTTTATGTGAGCTTGCAGGTGCATTTATATGTACAATATTTATCAGTTGAAGTTAATAATTTGTTTAAATTGAAATCATTCTGGTGTCGATACAAACCCAATTACTATTAAGTGTGTATCAGGGTTTAATATTTTGGTCATACCGCCCACCACTAAAACACTACTATAATAATAAACAGGCTATATAATATTAACAATATAACTACTGTTTTGCAGAATAATCAATCTTAGAAATTTTAAATGATTATCAAATTTTTTAGGAAGGGGCAGCTTAGAAAGGAAGTAAAATAAGGGAAGTGAATTGGTTGTGTATTTGGAGTAGACAACAGAATTGTGACGGAATTACTAGTTTTGCCTTTTTATTGATTTTGTGTGATAACTATTTTAAGCTGTGTTTATTAATGCGACGGCAGCTGTCTGTGATGATGTACCTGGTTCGGTGTTCGTGGTTTGCAGTCCGTTGTTCTCCGATCACCACGCAGGAGATTTTTCACAGTTTCCAGCGCTGTTTTCCCTCCTGAACTCCTGAGCAGCAGCTTACAGTCCTGCACCTGTTAGAGGAGATTTGGTGGACATTATGGAGCTTTAAAGAAAACAAAGTGAGTGATTGTCCATGCAGAAGTGCTGTAGTGCACCTCCTGCAGCTCCTCCGGTCTCATGAGAGCGAACCGAACGCTCTGCATCAGTCGTGAGAGATGAGACAGTCTCCGGTCTTTATCCTCCTCCACCCAGTTCACCACGGCTCTGAACACGGCCAGCTGTCAGGAGAGAGAGAGAGAGTCTGGATGAGCTGCTGCTCTTTTCAGAAGCATGTTTTTTTTTCCTAACAGCCATTCACCCCATTAGAAAGTAACAATGCATTTGACATTTACATTTGTACTGTTTAAATTAGTGGATGCATTTCCTGAGTGATTGTAGGGAGACAGGAACATGAAAACTGCATCAATGTAAAGTTCCAGAATTGCTTAAAAAGATGCAGAGATGTAGGCTAGGTGAGACAGAAAGAGAAAAGCTGGTTTATAGAGTCCAGCTCATTAATGAAACATTTAATCAAAATTACTGTAACTACTGGTAAACTTCATAATCATAGTGTGTGTGTGTGTTTATATATATATATATATATATATATATATACATACATATATATTTCAGTTTTTTTGACTGTTCGGTTTTTTGTTTACTTTTCTAAGCAGTGTTAATTCCCCCCAGTGTTAATTTTATATATATATATATATATATATATATATATATATATATATATATTGTTTTCATTTGTTTATTAATTTATTTAAAACATTATTTCTGGCTTGAACTTGTCTTTTTTAGCAATATTAATTCCCATAATATTGTTTGATTTTGTTTAAATGAATTATTTTTAGCTTGGGTTTTTGCATTTCTTGAAATTTTATAAGCAATATTTATTCCCACAAATATTATTTCTTTAATTGTTTTTCATTTTGGTTTGAGTTTCTTCCTTAACCTTGTATGTATATAAGCAATATTAATTCCAACATTTTTATATATATATATATATATACAATTATTTTAATTTATTGAATTTATTTAAAATTAATTTAATTATGGCTTTTTATTATAGGCACTTTATTTCTTGAACTTTTATCAGCAGCATTAATTCCCACAAATAATGTTCCTAGAATTGGTTTTAGTTACTTTTTAGTTTAATTTTATTGAAAATTAAAATTATTCTGCCTATTATTTCTTGAACTTTTATAAGCAGATTTAATTCTCACAAATATTATTCCCTGAATAGTTTTTTTTAAATTTATTAATTTATTTAAAAACAAACAAATATAATTTATTTTCAGCTTAACTTTATTTCTTTAATTATATTTCTTTATTTTATTATGTATATTATGTAAATAAAACTTAATTTTGGGTTGAGGTTCTTCTTAGCTTACCTCGCTGTCTGCATTGAGCGCATCTCTCTCCAGCAGACGCTGCAGCTGGACGCAGGGCAGATCCTTGAACTTCTCCCCGTCTGCGACCCTCTGAAAGTGGGCTAAAACATAGTCCTCTGCCTGTCTGCCCAGATCCTCCAGACTGTAGGCTTCAGCCAAGGCCAGAATATCCAGGCAAGAAGTTTCATCCATATTATCCTGCAGGAAGTTTAAGCACAGCGCCAGCGCCCCCTGCAGCTGAAACTGTGAAGCAGATTCTGTCAGATCCCACACGTTCCTGCAGCTCAGGTTCAGCCGGCCGGAGTAAATGAAGTCCAGCAGATCATGCAGCACCCACGACGGCACGCCGCGCAGCAACACCACGCCCTCGCCGGACTCCCGTAACCCTCCGCAGAACAGAGCCCGAAAGTAGTCCGCACCTGCTGCTAATATGAGGCGATGGGCTAGAAGAGAGTATTCAAGGACAAATATAGGTATGACATAAATGACTTCAGACAAAACTGAAAAGTTGAACTGCACAAATTTGTTTTCTAAAAAATAGTTTATACATGATACAATCAGTGAATCTGAATTTATTTAAAGACAACAAACCAAACCTAAAAAAGAAAAGTATTCTTTGCATTTTATTCCTCGTTAACTAGTAACAAACAAAAGAACTGTCACAATAACATTCGTTTACATCAAGTGAGCAAACTTATAAGTTAGAAACAGAGTTGGCGAGTAGCTAGACGCTACTAACATAACATTTTTCAGTAGCTTTATAGTAGCTCAGCTACTTTTAAAACAATGTAGCTTTTCCAGTAGCTAACTACTTTTTTTTCCAGCAAATAGCACGATAATAGCTAAATTCCATTTCATGAACCTGCAATGAACTGAAGAAGCACAGCGTATTCTTAAAAGTTTGCATATTAATAGTGTATTACCTTCTTTTGGTTTAGAGCATGGCCTAAAATAAGAGTTCCCAGCACAATACGAACTATCAGTGACGTAATTGTATGTTCATTTAGGGCTGCATGATTGATAGAAAAAACTTAAATCCCGATTTAGCATAGTGCGATATGCCGCATATACTGTATGCTATTTCAGTTAGCACTGTTTTAGAAATATACCTTATATTCTTAGGAAAATGCCAGAGATGGATCGAAGAACACAGACAAATGATATTTTGTTGCAGCCGTGTGTTTAATGTCTTTGTTTAGTCAGTCAAATCATTAATATCTTAATTTTATTCAGCTCAGTGTTAAGTTATATTACTTCTGTGAGGCATTTTGAGATTTTGCACAAGGGCGCCCTCCGGCTGAGTATGAATGGAAAAATACATTTTGGGTAAAGTTTTTTTTTTTTTGTCTTTCTTTTTTTTTTTTTTTTTTCCTTTCTTAAATGCCATCATTGTAATATATATATATATTTTTTTTTTTTTTTCATTCTAATTTTTGCTTTTTCACAATATTTGAATATTGTGTGTAATAAAACAATAGACTTTGACATCATAATTGTACTGCATTGTCATTTTAAATTTTTTAAATATTCCTCATTTATGCTTATTCAGTTATTTCACATCGTTGTTTTTCAATTGTAGTTTCAATGTAGCGAGCTACTTTTTTTATAGTAACTTGTAGTGTAGCTAACTTCTTTTCCAGAAGCGTAGCTTGACTGTAGCTACAATCAAGCTTTAATTAATTCTCATTTTTATTCATATTCTTTCAGCACTATTTATTTTTGGTAGAGTATCTGGCCTCAAGACTAAATGTAATATGTAATTTTGTTTATTACCTATTAATTTGAATTGCTATTAATTTAATTATATTATTCTATTTAGCTTGAATTCAAACTTCACAGTTACCATGGAAACGGTCTCCACTGTCTGTCTGTATGATGACATCACAGCCAATGTTTCTCTCCCACAGTGTTCGGATGACCCTCAGGTTTCTTTCCCTCTCTTCTCTCCCGCTGACCACAGCATCTTTGACAAACAGCCGCTCGAGTCTTTCTGCCCCTAAACACCTACAGGCTTCCAGCACCTCGTCCGTTTCTCCTCTGGCCACTTCTCCACTGTAGCTGAAGTCCAGTACAGCCTTCAGTCCTGCAGGAGTCACCCGTCCTCCATCCAGCTCCACTTCCTTAAGCCCCGCCTCTCCAGATAACAGCCACGCCTCTGCCGCTTGACTGACAGCAGCGAGCACCAGGCGGTGAGCCTTGTGGAAGTTGCCTGGGAGTTTTAAACTGCAGTCCAGCAGAAGCCCCTCCTCCTTGAGTCCTCGCAGTGAGGCGAAGAGAGCATCGCAGTGTGTGGGAAGCACAAAGGGGCGGAGCTCCGGGTCAAAGAGAGGCTCTATAGGAGGAGTTTTTCTGAAAGTGGGCGGGGAATGGGTTGATGTGGGAGGAGCTGGAGGGACGATTGAATTTTTTTCTCTAGCATTTCTTTTTAGACTTGAGGATGCGATGTGACTTCCAGCTTCATTTTCTCTTCTTTCTTCACTTGCATGTCTGCTTTTCACAGAAGAAGACTGGAGATGAATAGACTTATCTGCTGCCTTTTTCTCTAACTTCCCTCTGGTTTTGTACTGAGACATTGTAAACCTATTAAATGTGTAAAAACATTCAGTTATCTGAACCAGCTAAGCATTTCTAAGCAAAGTGCTTCTGTTTGCGCTGTTATCAGGAAGACGTTGCATTAGATATTCAAAACAATTTCTCGAAAATCTTGCTTTACAAGAGATAAGAAAGAGATAGAAAGTGCATGTTTTCAGGACAATGCTCTCAAACATAGGACTAAATTAACACTAAAAATGTGTCTTGCTATTATTTTAAGATGTCATTGCTTATTGATCATTGATTTTTGACACAATTAGATTCTAAAATATAATTGTGTGTGTGTGTGTGTGTGTGTGTGTGTGTGTGTGTGTGATATATATGGACACTGCCATTCAAAAGTTTGGGATTAGTAAGATTTTTTTATGTTTTTTAAAGAAATTTCTTATGCTCATCAAGGCCGCATTTATTTGATCAAATAATAATAATTTTGTAAAATATTATTGCTATTTAAAATAACAGTTTTCTGTTTTAATATACTGAAAAATGTAATTTATTTCTGTGATGCGCAGCTGTATTTTCAGCATCATTACTCCAGTCTTCAGTGTCACATGATCCTTCAGAAATCATTCTAATATGCTGATTTATTATCAATGTTGAAAACTGCTTGATAGTTTTTGGGGCCTGTGATACTTCTTTTTTTTTTTTTTTTTTCAGGATTCATTAAAAAAAGAAAATAAAAAAAAAAGAACAGTGTTTTATTTAAAATAAAAAAATAAAAATGTTTGTGCTACAATATACAATGCTATTCAAAAGTTTGGGGTCAGTAATTTATTTATTTATTTATTTTTAAAGAAATCAACCGTGCCGAAAGAAAGAAAACTTTAAAAGAAAATGTGTATTCAGCAAGGATGTGTTAAAAAAATAAATAAATAAATAAATTACTCTAAAGACTTACATTGTTACAAAATATTTCTATTTTAAGTAAATGCTGTTCTTTTTAACTTTTTATTAATCAAAGAATCAAAGAAAAAAGTATCCCAGGTTCCATAAAAATATTAAGCAGCACAACAGTTAATTTATTATCAACACTGATAAAAAAATCAGCATATTATAATGATTTCTGAAGGATCACGTGACACTGAAGACTGGAGTAATGATGCTGATTTCAGCGCTGCGTCACAGAAATAAATTACATTTTAAAGTATATTAAAATAAGAAACCAATATTAGAAATTGCAATAATATTTCACAATATTACAGTAGTGTTTCAGTTTCTAAACACGTGGCCCAACATACTTTATCTTTCACAAAGTTAATAAGCAACTTCTATTGGCAATAATTTTTAAAAAGTTGTCTTCATTGGCATTGTTCTGTGAGCACTGAGTCTTTATCATGGTCATTATATCAGAGGTGACCCCACTGAAACACAATCTCTGGCGACACGGGCATGTTGACTCTGACTGACACACAAACGCTCTTGAACATGAATAATGACTCTGCAATACTGCCTTCATTACAGTTTAACCTACTCCATCCAGCTCACCGTTATTTTTGTCGTAAATATCAGACACACTCGAAGTTTTGCGCGCTTACCTTAAAACAGCTGCAGTATGCGAATGCGTTTACTTTCTGTATAACGGTGGAAGAGAAAACAAAATGTTGTTGTAAAAATGCTGTTTTAAGTCTGTTTGTGGCTCTTCGTATGACCCGAGCTGCAGTCACGTTAGACGGCCGCCTGTGCGTTTTTATTTGTGGCGAGATGTGTTTGTTACTGATGGACTAATAATAGATGTTGGCTGCAGCGCGCGCAGTGTTCTCTGGACAGAGGCGATGCGCGTGAGCGAAATAAAGAATAAAGAAAAGAAGGGTAGCCTAATATAAGATAACATATAGCCTGGTTAATCTCATGTAAACACGCCCTAAACTAAGGAGGAAAGAAAAATGCAATAGCTTACTATAGGCCTATTTCGAATAAAATGTTATATTTTAGGCTCATTAACGCATCAGATGTTTTACTCTTTTGTTTAATTTCATTCTCATTTCACTCACTGACGATCTCGATTTTTGCATATTGTCCAGACAATGCTTTTTAATCAATATTTATTATGTGTAAATGTGTGTTTTATAATATTTAGTATTGTTTATAAATTGTAACGTAATAATGCATTTTAATTTGACATAGGCCTATGATCGGCCTGTGTGTTGGCTATGAGATTTATTTAAATTTTGGTCATCAAAATGTGTTGCCTTTTATTGAAATGTACTGAAAGGTTTCTTTATTAACTCTAATTGATTTTATGTTTCATATCTACATCACAAGGCTATTTGTACAGCATCGGGCAAATATGTGATTCCTTAATAAATAAATAAATAAATAAATGTCTTTTATGCAGTTTTGCTCTTGCAACCATATACAGGTGCATCTCAGAAAATTAGAATTTGTTGATTTTTTTTTCTTTTTTCATTTTTCATTTCTTAATTTTTTCTTGTAACTTATTTCAAAAAGTGAAACTTTCATATATTTTAGATTAATTACATGTAAATTAAAACACTTCAAAAGCTGTTTTTAATTTTGACGATTAGAGCTTACAGCTAATAAAAGTCAAAAATCAGTATCTCAAAATATTAGAATATTTACATTTGAGTTTCAATAAATGACCATCCCTAAAGTATAAATTCTGGGTATCTCTTGATCTTTGAAACCACAATAATGGAGAAGACTGCTGACTTGGCAATGATCCAGAAGACGAACACTGACGCCCTCCACAAAGAGGGTAAGTCACAGAGGGTCATTACTGAAAGGTGTGGCTGTTCAAGGAGTGCTGTATCAAAGCATATTGAATGCAAAGTTGACTGGAAGGAAGAAATTGGAAGTAGGAAAATGTGCACAAGCAACAGGGATGACCGCAAGCTTGAGAATACTGTCAAGCAAAGCTAATTCAAACACTTGTGAGAGCTTCACAAGGAGTGGACTGAAGCTGGAGTCAGTGCATCGAGTCACCACGCTCAGACGTCTTCAGGAAAAGGGCTACCAAGCCACTTCTGAACCAGAGACAACGTCAGAAGCGTCTTACCTGGGCTGTGGAGAAAAAGAACTGGACTGTTGCTCAGTGGTCCAAAGTCTTCTTTTCAGATAAAAGTAAATTTTGCTTTTCATTTGGAAATCAAGGTCCCAGAGTCTGGAGGAAGAGTGGAGAGGCACAGAATCCAAGCTGCTTGAAGTCCAGTGTGAAGTTTCTGAAGTCAGGGATGATTTGGGGTGGCGTGACGTCTGCTGGTGTTGGTCTATTGTGTTTTATCAAGTCTAAAGTCAATGCAGCCGTCTACCAGGAGATTTTAGAGCACTTCATGCTTCCATCTGCTGACAAGCTTCATGGAGATGCTGATTTCCTTTTCCAGCAGGACTTTAGCACCTGCCTACAGTGCCAAAACCACTTCCAAGTGCTTTGCTGACCATGATATTACTGTGCTTGATTGGCCAGCCAACATGCCTGACCTGAACCCCATATGGAATCTATGGGATATTTTCAAGAGAAAGATGAGAAACAGTCGATCCAACAATCCAGACGAGCTGAAGCTCAGTAGTGCCTCAGCAGAGCCACAGGCTGATCGCTTCCATGCCACACCTCACTGTGTCACGGCACGCTGTGAGAAGCGTTGTGAAAAGACGGGGTCAGGGTCCAATTGCAGGTAAGGTGCTCTTTAATAACAAACAAACAGGCCAACACGGCACAAACAACAAACACTACCTTCTCCAACGAATACATGAATGAAGATACTGAAGAATGCCATCTCAGTATATATAGAGAGAACTATATGAACTACACAGGGAAGAAGCTGGGTGAATGAGCAGGACAGGTGTGCGTAATGAGACAGGTGTGTGTAATCGGGCTGCAGTCCGGGAGAGGAAGGAGATGGCACCTTCTGGTGGAGACGGGAAACCCAGCCCGGCCCATGACAAAGACCCCACCCTCTAAGGAACGCTTCCAGACGTCCCTGCCCAGCAGTCCTGAGGAGGTGGTACGGCATACAGGGGAGGAGCAGGGCCAGGTCCGTGCAGAGGTGAGGGCCTGGAGACCGCGCCCAGCAGATGACTAGGCGATCCGGGAGGGAGGACCAGGGGCTCCAGCCAAACAGGAACCTCCAGCAAATGGCTAAGGCGGGCCAGAGGACAACCTACGTGGAGACAAGCGCCCGGAGGCTCAAGACAGCAGCTTGCAGCCTGAGGTACCTCCCGGCATCACAGGAAGTTGGGTAGCGGCAGGGAAGAGGAGCCTGGGGTGGAGCCGGGAGGCGAGGAGCCTGGGTGAGCCGCAGGGCTGTGGAGCCTCAGGAGCGGCAGGGCGAGAGCGGCTGCCCGGACCGGCCTCCCGCCAGCAGTGAGCCTGGGATGGCCCCTGGCCCAGTGCATGCCGAAGCCTTCCTCCGCCTCCTCCTCCCGCTTCTGGGAACGGATACGGCGCGCCGCCTGGAGGAACGGAGCGGACGCCGCCCGGAGGAAACGGAGCTGACGCCGCTGGAGGAACGTGAGCGGGACACTGCTGAGAACTGCACACCTGAAGGTTGAGCCGCTCATCCACAGTAATAAACATATTTCCAGCACTCCTGAGGGTCTTCAGAATGGCCAGGACTCTAGTATCTGCTGATCATTCTAAAGAAAACCATGACAGGTCTTTCTGTCTCCGATCATTGCAGCCAATTCAACTCCTGGCTGTTCCTCCCAGTGTCTGACTCCCTGGCGACGCATGTCCCTGCTAATCACAGCTTGCTGGTGACATTCTGTCACGGCACGCTGTGAGAAGCGTTGTGAAAAGACGGGGTCAGGGTCCAATTGCAGGTAAGGTGCTCTTTAATAACAAACAAACAGGCCAACACGGCACAAACAACAAACACTACCTTCTCCAACGAATACATGAACAACGAACATACCAATGTAATGTCACCAGGCAGAGTGATGGGAGAGGGGAAACTATATAGTCCATGGTAATGGGGAACAGCTGTGGGTGTAATGAGTGTGACAGGTGTGCGCAATGAGACAGGTGTGTGTAATCGGCTGGGTAGAGTCCGGGAGGAAGGGAGATGGCGACCTCTGGTGGAGACGGGGAAACCTGCAGCCCGGCCTCATGACACACTGATGCTGGAGCTTGTGCTAAAGGAGCCCCGACCAAGTACTGAGTGCAGAAATCAACATACTTTAAAGAACTTGAACCTTTCTGTTTTGCAAATCCTTTTTTTTTAATTGATCTTAGTAAATATTCTAATATTTTGAGATACTGATTTTTGATTTTCACGAGCTGTAAGCTCTAATCATCAAAATTAAAACAAACAAACAAACAAAAAACTTTTGAAGTGTTTTACTTTACATGTAATAAATCTAAAATATATGAAAGTTTCACTTTTTGAAATAAGTTACAAGAAAAAATGAACTTTTTCACCATATTCTAATTTTCTGGGACGCACCTGTGCTCATTCGTCGGTATGAATCTATGGGATATTTGAACACGAACATCGAACATCCAAGTTTTAATAAAATGTTCTTAATAAAGCCGTTTATATGGCGCGATAAGATGAAGTTCTCATTAAACTCTCTGCAAAACATTAATCCTGGACCACCTACTCAGTGCTGTGCCTGTGCTTAATTCCAGGAATGATCTGAACCGCTGTGGCACCCGTTTACAGGCCTATATGAGTCGCACTCCCTAGAAAGCTCTGCCAGCTACACCCATGATTACCTCAGTCAGTCAGTAATGAGCGGTTAGCCAACAAATTGTTCAAGATAAGGTTTTTATACAAACCCGTGAGTGTGTGTGCGCATAGACAGATTATGGCATATTTCACGGTTGTGTAAAGCATTGAACACTGTTAAAAGTTTCCAATTCAAGATCACTCGTTTCTTTACACAAGTGAACTTGAGACCTCGAGGCCATAAAGTCTAGAACGTTTGTAAAAGGAGTTTCTCCAAAAGATCATAAAATCAGTAGCCTAACAATAAAGAAAACTATTTATGTTTCTTTTGCTGTACATTTGCCTTTGTGTATAAGGCACTGCCAATTCAACTAAAGTTAAACGCTTTAATCTCCATGCTTTGTTGACTATATTGTGAACTTTCGATCATATCATAAAATCTATGAGAAGTCCTTTTTTTAGCTCTTTATACCACCTTTTCCATTTGTTGTTGCATTCTGCGTAATGTAATATCAGTCTCATATTATATGTCATTATTTGGGTTAATGATTGACCGGAACCAGTTGATACAGACACCGTTATCAGGATAATGCTAAGAGGAAACGGAGCGCGCTCGACATCTCTTATGTCATCCATTAGGCAGAAACCAGCGCTTGTCCACGTGGGATGAGAGGAGGTGTAACTTTTGCTATAAATTAAGAAACCCAAGATGATAACGGAAGACAAAACTGCACAGCTGCGCAAAAGAAGATGAAACAATAATTCTGTTGGTGGTGGTGTGCTCTATTTGTTAATTTTTATTTCAAAGTTTCAAAGGAAGAGGAGAGCAGCCGTCAACCAGCTGAAAAACATAAAGTAAGTGGAGTACAAACCTCTCTTTTTTTCTTTTTCCAAATCTACTATTTTGCCCTAAGACAAATCTGTCTGTACACGGAGTTCAAATAGCCTATCAATGTCACGAGTTTGATTAAAGCAGATTAAAAATGGTGCAGAATATAAAATATGGTGTATTATCTTTCTCTTTCTTTCTTTCTTTCTTTCTTTATTCAGTTGATTTAACTTTGGATAAATTATATGAAATTTAACTATTTTCATTGAATTAAATTAATTATATAATGTATAAACATTAAAATATATTAAATAAATAATATAAATGTGTGTTTCTGTTTATTTATTTATTTAAAAATCGTTAACCATGCTTCATAAATAAATAATAAAATTAGGTCCAGACCAGCTATTGCTTATTTATTTATTTATTTATTATTATGTTTTTATTTTTTATTTTTTTGCGTTCCATAAATAAATAATTAAATTAGGTCCAGACCAGCTATTGCTTCTTTATTTATGTATTGATTATGTTTTTATTTTTTTCCGTTCCAGGAAATCCTGATATTCTGAGTATTCGGGTGTACAAATGGGTCACCGGTTCTCCAAACGCAGGATGGAGGGCACAGAGAACTTGCCCCCAGGTCGCTTTTCGGTGAGTGAAGAGGCTCCACCTCATTACTCCTCTTACAGCGCCGGCAGTGAGACGGCTATCACAATGGATACGCCGACACGAAGGTCGTCAGAAGTAATGAACTCAAGGCAGGACAACAGACGACCCTCCATATACAGCACCATAGATGCCTTGCCACATCTGGAGTTTTATGCCAACGCTACCGCCACGGGCCGCATCCGACGCAGCAGGCCATCGCTGGAGACGCTGCGCAAGGCTGCTGATGTGAGTCACATGCTTAAAAAAAAAAAGAGTAGTATAGGGCGCCTACTACTGAAGTAGTGTAGTAGCTACTGAAGTTCGCAGTTTTAGGACCCTTTTTGACAGTGCCATCTAGCCAATTAGCCAAATCTATTCCATCCTAGGAGTAAGAAAAACAGGCGCAAATACAAGACTCACAGATAATTATTTATTTATTTATTTATAATAATAATAATAATAATAATAAACTTTATTTTCTATAGCGCCTTTAAATGAAGATCTCAAAGCACTTTACAACAACAAATAAAACCATACACAATAAAAAAGAAATAAAATAAGCAAAAAAAAAAAAACAATCAAAACACTACAAATAAAACAATATAAAAATAATACAAATGTTTAATTAAAAGCTACCCTAAAAAAATTAGTTTTAAGGCGAGATTTAAAAGTGCTAAAAGTTTTAGCTTGCCTTATCTCAATCGGTAAAGAATTCCACAGTTTTTTTTAGTCGATTTAGTTGATTAGTTAATTTTATTTTAACGTAAGAGTGGGTCCAGCCATTTTAAACATGATCCAGTTATTTAGCAAAATAAGTGCAAATAAGTGGTAATTATGCTGCTCGATGTTGCAAACTGGTTATGTGAACTTTAGTTTATTGTTGTATTCATAAACACATTTAGCGCAAACCATTTAGACCTACCATGTAAACTGTTTACCGCGCTTTGCTATTCTTAGTTATTAATAGGCCAATTTTATTTTTAAACAGAATAGCCTACATGATATTTGGCACAATGTGAACAGAACAGAATGTGAACAGAATACAGTTTACTTTTTCTTTGTCAAATTGCGTAGGGTACTTATTCCATGAAATATAAGTTTATAACCAGAATACTAACCACAGCCTAATAAAACAAATTTGGTTAAAAAAATCCAGAAGGATAGCTACCAGCTGTTGTTTAGGGGCTGCTTAGGAGAATATATCGATTTAATTTTAAATAATTATAATCACCCAATTCAGTTGTAGGCCATATTATAAAATACTATAAAGCATGTGGGGGAAAACACTAAAGCCTAAACGCGGTCCTGAAACTACAGTCCGGTACCGCAATATCACGCTACTCTGTTGTAACGTAGGCTACTTTTGAATGACTCCGTATGAACGTAAATTGCGAAGATGCATGCATGTGTTGGTTTAGGATGCAGAATCCGGCAGTTACACGGGCGACTCTGGTAGGGGAAGCGTTTCTGCGCTACAGGAGACTGGAAACGAGTCCGAGGAAAACGGGACAGGAGGAAAGACCGCCCAGCCAGTGCGCTTTGGATGGGTCACTGGGGTTATGGTGAGAAACCGTGAAACCTTCACATGCGTGCGTACAAATAGCCAAACGCGCACATGCATACACGCTCTGTTTCTGTCTTTCAGATTCGCTGTATGTTGAACATCTGGGGAGTCATTCTGTTCCTGCGATTGTCCTGGATCACATCTCAAGCAGGAATCCGTAAGCCTGTGTTTTTAGTAATATATAAAACAATCCCGTAAAGTGGTTTCACCTGGTCATTCTAGATAAACTGTCTGTGCAATGCAATAATGCGACTTCCTATAATGAAACCGCGGGCTATTTACTTTAGTAAAGTTGCTCAAGAAATTCCCACGTCAAAAACTTTTATAGAAGGACTTCCAGAACTGTGTGTAATCTCTGATGAACACTTATCTTTCATGTGTTTTGTCTGTTCTGTGAACTGGAGCTAGACATTGTGTCCTATTCATTTTTTCCCTCTCTACTTTAGTTCTTACCTGGGTAATTATTCTGATGTCAGTCCTTGTGACCTCCATAACGGCTCTGTCTGTATCTGCCATTTCCACCAATGGAAGAGTTTCTTCTGGTGAGTCACTGACAAGAGCATGACATCAAACTGATCAGATTGAGATTATCAGTGATGCTTTGCTGCATAACTCGTCCTTCACGGTTTGTGCTCCAGACATATAATGATGTGACTTATTGGAGAGAAGTGTGGTGTTTTGGGCAAAAACTCCAATAGATTCTGACTGAAAAAAAAAAAGCCATGATTCTTATCTAGGTACAGTTGTTTAAAATGTTTAATGTGGATCCGAATGGTCTGGATTTGGAAGGTTTGGTCCAGATCCAAACATTTGAACTACTCATTTTTTAATACGATTCATTTTAATTACTCATTTAATACGATAGCTGAAATCCAAATTGCTTTTGAACAAATGGGCCTAGAATATCATAGTAGCCTCTTCTGACCATTAAGCAACCAGCAGGCATCATATTTCTTTACATTTCTCACTCACATCTCTCTTCCACCCGTCAGGCGGCGCGTACTTCATGATCTCCCGTACTCTGGGTCCTGAGTTGGGGGGTCCCATCGGCGTGGTGTTTTCTTTCGCCAACGCTCTCGCTTGTGCGCTCAACACAGTGGGGTTTTCGGAGACCGTCAGAGATCTTCTCATTGTAAGAATGACTCAAATGAACACAGTGCTTTTGTTGCATGGCATTGTTAGGTGTGCATGTTATGCAGGTTGTAATATGATAGCCTATATGTTTATGATGCAACAGGAATATGACTCTCAAATTGTGGATTCAATCAATGACGTCCGAATTATAGGATCCATCACAGTCACTGTGCTGCTTCTCATCTCATTGGCTGGGATGGAGTGGGAATCTAAGGTACAATCCTGAAAATAAACATGCATTTTACAGTAGTCACCACTGGCTATATGTTTCTTATAAAACTTGAGTGATGCATTGGAAAGCATCTTCATTCTGCTATTGAATAATTGTTTGTATGTATGTATGTATGTATGTGTGTGTGTGTGTGTGTGTGTGTGTGTGTGTGTGTGTGTGTTTGTGTGTGTGTTTAATATGCACATTGTGTCACAAAATAATCACCAGCATTTGCTGAAAATTAATTTTTTTTTCTCCATTTACTTAGTTCAGATGTTCCTGAGCTTTTTTGTCACCTGAAGCCATTTGATCTAAATTTTACTTGAAATTCTTGGTTTCAAATAAAGCTAACATTTCCAAAAAAGTTTTTTTTTTTTTTTTTTTTGCCTTTTTTGAAAGTTATACATTTTTGTTTGATTTATTTTGATAGTGAGCAGTTCTGTCCCAACATCATGAGCCTGCAATTTCTTCACACACCTCTAGAGGTTCACAAAGCCCTTGTTATGAAACTCTGACTTAAACAGGGAGTCAAATCATCAGTTTATAATGTAGTGTTTTCCTTTTCTTTTCATTCTTTCATAGACTCAGATCCTGTTCTTCTTGGTTCTTATGGTGTCTTTCATCAACTATTTCGTTGGCACTTTGATTCCGCCGACTGCCCAGAAACAGTCCATTGGTGTCTTCGGTTACCGCAGTGAGTGTGAAGCGTTCATGTGTCTGTTTGCATGTGCCGCATGCTGCAAATCTTTTGTAACAAACTGTCTGTCAAGAACCAAATAGGTTTTAGTCAGTTCCTAGAAGTTTAACTGGTTTAGAAATATTTTAACTTCTATAAAACCAGACAAGATTACTTAGCACCATACAAATAACTGTAAAGCTTTATGCAATATTTGCTTGAAAATAAAAGATATGTCATTATTTACTCACTTAGTTTATGGGTTTGGAATAACATACAAAACTGTTATTTTTCTGTGAAACAAAAGCACAAATTCTTTTGATTTATGACTTTAGTTGTGATCTTTTCAACTACTTTTAGGGTGTCTTTTTGCCCTTTTTGTAGTTTGTAGTCACTATAAAGTGTGATATGGGGAAAAAATGTTATGAAGTGAAAAAAAAAACACTAAATTGTTCAATTGTTCATTAATAGCATACAGGTTTAAAGCAACATAATAAAAGAGGAGTTTCATTTGTGGTGATTGTTTCCTTGCAACACACTCCAGAAATGATTTTGCTAAATAACTAAAGTATTTTGATAACTACATTGTTTTTTCCAGGAGAGATCTTCTTGGAGAACCTCTTCCCAGACTGGAGAGGTTCGGACGGTGACTTCTTCGGAATGTTTGCCATCTTCTTCCCATCTGCCATTGGGATCCTTGCTGGAGCAAACATCTCAGGAGATCTGAAGGTAATTAACATCTGCAAACATGCCAAAAACAAAGACACTACGAAACTTTGAGTTCTTTACAGGTTTTTATTATTAGTATTATTTTACAGTTCTTGCATAAATGAATGAATAAAGTTTTTGTGACAGTGATTTTGATTAGATACTTGTGATCATGGCTCCAAGGTGTTCATCAAATCCTGTGTTTGTGAACGTTTCAGGAGCCTGAGATTGCCATCCCAAGAGGGACACTGATGGCCATATTCTGGACCACCTTTAGCTATTTAGTCATTTCTTCAACTGTAGGTGAGTATTTAATTAAGTTTATTGCCAAATTCATATGCCATTACGGGCAACGTGAGTTGAGTATCTGCACCAATGTTCAAGAAGTCTATTTGTGACCCTGGAGCACAAAAGCAGTCTTAAGTCGCTGGGGTATATTTGTAGCAATAGCCAAAAATACATTGCATGGGTCAAAATTATCAATTTTTCTTTTACGCCAAAAATCAATAGGATATTAAGTAAAGATCATGTTCCATGAAGATATTTTGTACGTTTCTTACCGTAAATATACAAAAACATCATTTTTGATTAGTAATATGCATTGCTAAGAACTTCATTTGGACAACTTTTAAAGGAGATTTTCTCAATATTTAGATTTTTTTGCACCCTCAGATTCCAGTTTTTAAAATAGTTGTATCTCAGCCAAATATTATCCATCCTAACAAACCATACGTCAACGGAAAGCTTATTTATTCAGCTTTCAGATGATGTATAAATCTAAATTTTGAAAAATTGACACTTAAGACTGGTTTTGTGGTCCAGGGTCACATTTA
>JAFVLL020040748.1:0-15702 GCA_021397915.2 Tor tambroides
TATGTTTATAAGCAACTGAAAAAAGCACAAATGTCAGGGCATGTCAAAACTTCTCCAGGCCCCCAAAACACCCTCAGACCCCAGAGGGTTAATTTCATTTAAAAAAAATCAACAGAGAACAGTTGTTCTGGTGAAGCAGATGTTGTTTGCATCTGAAGTGTTCCAGAGGTAACAGTAAGGACATCTCAGTCAAAGAAAGTTTCTCACGCACTTCAGTCTAGATATTGAGCACAGCAGGCCTAGCACACTCTTAGCACTCAGTGTTTTATTCCAGCAATTAGCAGTTATCTGGTATGATTCAAATTATATTGTAGCTATTTAAAAAGTCTAACAGGCCTGGGTGTATTTTGAAAGCACATCCAGATTTCCATGCATATGTTCCCAGAGCTCTTTTCCAGCACACTCTTCCTACACAGCCGCACCATGCAGATGTATGTGGCGCAAGATAAAAGAGCCGTCCATTAAATAACAGACCGCCAAGCATTTGCTTGACTTTTATAAGAAGTCAATGATTGCAGATGGCATTTAAATGATTCTTGAAAAAGTCTGCATCTTTGAAAACAAGTGAAAGACGCTCTAACAGGGCCAATTTGAAGAAGAAATCTCACTATATCATCAAAATATATCAAATCAATTCAGCTGGCATGCTATCAGCTTCAATCACAATCTGGTTAAATTAGGGAAAATGACAGAGAAAAGCTGATGTCAAGTAATACCAGTTTGAATGTGTGTGATCTTTTCATATCACTTCAACTTGTTATAACATATACCAATGAAATTAAACACAGTGAAAAGAAAAGTAGTGTAAAATAGTCAAATATTGTCTTTATCCCTGAGGAAGATACTTGGACTACAAACATTTTCACGCCAGTGAAGGCATCCATCCGCAGCCTGTGCTTACCAATCAACTTAGGCATGAAATGTGATGATGGCCCTGCTCTTTGGCCTTGCTGCTTAACGAGCCAATATTCACCCGTATATTATGCAATTACGCTAAATGGAGTCTACACTGTTACACCAGATGTTGTTTAATCAACCTCTGAATGAGGAAATAGCTCTAAATTCATGGTTTCCACTGTCTTCTATTATAAAAAAATGCAAAGGCTGAAAAAAGTATTGTGGAATAAACTTAAGTGATGAGACATCACAGTCTGCAAGTACTGAGGGGGAAACAATGCAGTAATGCAGTGACAGGAAGCAATTTAAAAATATATGTCAATAACATTTGTAACAAGTAAATTAGCCAATTTTGTTTAAATGAAGGGTTGCATAAATGAATACATCTTTGATTAAATAATATTTCTTCTAAGTATACTACTGACCCTTCTTGGCATTAAGTGTACAAATTTATGACAAATCACCCCATCTATCCTATTTAACTACTAGAGATGGCGAGGTTTCCACCTTGGGGGAATGTATTGATAAAGCACAACTCCCTCACACCTTTGGTAGTCAAATATCCCTATACAAGAACTTCACAAGCACAGAACTTCACTGTGGGAGCCAGGCACTTCTCACTGTACTCCTCCCCCAGCCATGCCACACCATTTTGGATGCTTTTAGATCCAGAATGGCCAACCTGGTCTTATTATATCAGAGTATGGATTCCCAGAAGTCTGTATTATGTAAATATGGGCATTGGAAAAAGCTAAATGAGTTTATTGTGCTTTAGCAACAGTGTTGGGTGTAATGCGTTACTTTAATTAAATTACTTATCCACTGAAAAAGTAAAGTAAAGGATTACTGTTCATTTTTAAGTAATTTAATTACAGTTACTTATAAAATACTTGTGTTACATACAGTAAATAATTTCAACAGTTCTAAAATCAATATTGAATTTAAAATCTAAATGTACTGTCTAAAGATAAAATTGAATGCAGTGTCTTTAACCTTTAACTTTAACCTTTGCGCGCCGGCACGTTCTCTTTCAGTTTTTCCTGATTCACAGAGAAACCTTAAATACTCAGATACAGATAAGACTAAAATCAATCGAATCTAAAAAGGGCCTACTTTTATTTGTGTACACTGATGATAACAACAAAACATTGTGCTTTTGTAAAATAAACAAAACAAACAGGGTGCGCTTTATGCCGTCTATGTCTCCGTGAGCAACTTTCTACGCATCATAAACTCAGCGAATATTTGACACAGAGACATGAGAAATATTTTCCCGTATGTGAAAGCTTGAAGTGTCTACTTTTAAATGAAGGAATTCAAATCGAAAACGAATATTCTCTGATTATGTCATCCGTATGAAACTAAAGAGAGGTACAGTCTTTTCTGTATCTGAGCTCATTATATGCAGTCACCTGCGTGCAAACTCCCTCACCTAGATACAAAAAATAGATTAAAAAAAAAATCAAGATTCATCTAATTTTCATCGTTTTTGAAAGAAGACCTGCTATGAGGAATTTACCTCAGAAGAACAGAGCGATCTGACACGGCTTTATTCAGCAGAGAAGATCATTTCTGTAATTTATTCTTACCTACATTAGTTAACGTGTTATTTTTACATAAACCTGTACGGATTTTACTCGTTGGGATTTTCCTGAACATCTTGCCAAACTGAAATGTATTGTTTAACTTTTCTTAAGCTTTTTTTGTTATTCAGATATTTTGCAGAGTATTTCTATGTGTTAACCAAAGAAGGTTACATTTTTTATACAAATGTTTAAGTATTATAGTTGTTTTAAAGCTAAAAGGCTAAACTATTCTCTGTTTGACTCAAATTGAAAGAATAAAGAGTTTAATTTCTATTAAGGTTTACAGGGATTTTAAGATGTATCCTAATTAGCCATTTGAATAATTAAGTTACTTATTGAGTAACTAAGTTACTTTTCAGACAAAGTAATTAGTAAAGTAATTTAAATACAATATTGATGATGTAATTAGTAATAGTAATTAATTACTTTTTGAAAGTAACTTATCCAACACTGTTTAGCTACTGTAGGTAGTTCCAGTTTTGGACAACAATCATACATTTAACTTCTACATGTTGCAAACATTTACTCTTTTCATAACTTTTGCTGGACTATTGTCATAACTTAAATTTTTTTTTTAAATTTCTGTGTTACTTTTGCTACATGTTCACATTGCTGAATGTAAGCTTCAGAAGGGGTGTTCTCATTTATGCTTATTTGAATTGCTTCAATATAAATATAGTAGGTAAATAACTATTTGTCACGAATCCTGTCCATGCACTCCCGTTCACTCACCATCAGAGGTCACTTGCTCACCACATTGACTCTTGCACTACACAAACTGTTGCACGTCACCTCAAACTACAATTCCCATCATTCATTGCACTGATGACACACACAGCTGATTGCACTGATCACACAGCTGATTGCACTGATTACACGCCGTACTTAAGACATGGACTTCCTCGCTGTCATTGCCGAGTATTGTATAGCGTTTATCACTCTCCAAGCGATAGCTACTTTACGGAGCCCACTCAGTTATTATAGTCTTGTCTTGTGTGTTTTCTAGTGTTTTGATTCTTGCCCGTGTTTCCTGGATTTACCTTTTGCCTTGCCATTCGGACTCTGTTTGCACCTCTCTTGGATTATTGCTCGTGTACCTAGATTATCTCTCTGCCTTGCCCTGTTGGATACTGTTCGCCGATCGTCGACCCACGCTTGCCCTAGGATTACTCTTTGTCTTGCCTCGTCTATGTCTGTTTGCTGTGTACCATGCTTGTTTTGTAACCACGCCTTTGAATAAAGCCTGCAAATGGATCCGCACGTCTCACGTCTTGTTCGCCCCGTTACACTATTGAATATCTGCAAGCCTATGATTGAAGGTACCCACCTCCACCTGGTCCTGCAGAAGCTCCTCCTCTTCCTCTGGAGCCTCAAGTGCCACTGTAACAGACGCAAACGGACGACTGGCCATCTGCTGGCGCTCTCGCATTAGTTGCTGTAGAAAGACAGAAAAATACAAAAAAACAAAGTTACATAAATTTGTTTAATAAACATAATAAAGAATATATTTCTTGTGCTGGATTAATGGAAGGAATATTTGAAATATGTTTTGCCACATTGAGTTCTGATAGAAGAGAGAGTAGATAATGTCAAGTAGATGAGAAAGACATTTCCATTTATTTTTGATGTTTTAGTCCATCTCTTTTGTCTATTTTCAATCACTTTCCTGGTGTCTTTGAGAGGAGAGTCAATGGGCAGGTGTATGTATGGGCTTTTATGATCTTTTGATCTAATATTGTGAAATAGGCAGGCACAATTTACTTAAGAAACACGGAAGGAGATAATGGAAAATGATGTGGAGAGCAGCAGCTTTTGTTTCTGCTATGATAGCCTCAAAACTACGCCAAACTTGGGTTTGTGTTAGAATCAGGACTGGTAAGAGAACTCTGCAAACTTTTTGCCTTACGATTTTTTGCCAAACTTACGATTTCATCCAGCAAAGTTTAAATCCCATCTGGCTAGCATGCTTCAACAAGTAGGCTGTCTATTGTGTCTGTTTGAATGCATTTGACCAAATGAGCGCTTATGCTACGCACCTGTATTTAGCGCTATCCACTTGTGAGTGGACTGACAAAACCGCATCTTAATACCAGGTGTAAACACTGCCTTAGATAAACTTTTGATGATGAATTATTTACTGAGGTAAAAGTTAGAAGAGAAATGTCACAACAGATGTTTTATCTGTCTTTTTGATTTTGAGTCACTTGCATCTGCATCACTCACATCAGTGAAGGTCTGGATGCTCTTGTTCCAAACAGTGGTACGCATTATCACTTCTCAGGAGGACAGACATGAGAGTATGAGAGAAAGTCAAGGTGAAGGGTGGCAGGACGCTGTGAGTTGATTCATAGGACAGTCACGGTGATGACTGTTAACACTGGCTATGGCTGTGTGTGTCATGGTCAAGAGACAAAGAAACTCACTAGTAGAGCATGAATGGTTTATGTTCCATGACAAGTCCTTCAGGAGGTGAGAAGGACATTGTGGTACTTCTCGCCTGAGCTTGTAAACGGCTCATAAAATGCATAATTAACCTCCACATGCTGTAAACAATGCTCATCTGGAACACATGATATTGTATGATTGTCTCTTTGTATGTACAAGACTGATAGGCTTAGTTAATTCAAAATAAATGTACAATTCTTTACCATTTTTTGTCTGAACATGCTGCATTCTATAAGAATGTATGGAAGCTTTTCAAAAACTTTTTATCCCACAATTCTGACTTTGTTTGTGTGAAGTCTGCATCTCACAATTCTGCTTTTTTTATTTACTTGAAATTATAAGTTTATATCTCACAATTCTGACCTTACATCTCACAATTCTGAAAAAAAAAGTGCAGGGATGCATGTAGTGTGACCCATTATAACTATTAAAAAAAAAATAATAATAGCAATAATAGTATTATTGCACTTTATTTTTTATAATAAAGTAACTAATAAATAAAATCTGACAATGCTACTATATTTTAAAATAAACAGCATTAAATAAAATAAAAAGCACATTTTAAAATACAATGATAATATTCACATTTTCAATCTCTTTTTTTATTTATTTTTTACATAATTTATTTATTTATGGATTATCATCATTTTCAAACCTAAAATCAGTAAGCTTTTATTTTGGTGGGTTGCGGCGGGTTCCTGTGGTGAGAATATTCTTATATAAGAATGCTATGAATTGAAAGACAACAGTCAACAATAAAGATCACATCAGAAATCACAAGTCTGGAAACTATAGGGAATATCAGCGGTAGCATTTGTCACAGAACAGAGCAAATGAAAACTGGTATTTCAGAGAGAATACACTAACAATTGCTTTTTTCATCACATGAACTCACACTCTTCACGCTGTGTACACAGAATGTGTATCACACACAATCCATATCCACAAAAGGTATAAACAGCAGTTCTTATGGGAGACGTGAGTCTCTAAATGGGAATGATTCACATTATGTGAGGCAAAACACCAATAAAAAACAATATGAACGCACATGCAAACATATATTCAACCAATTCTGTGTGTAAGTGGGAGACACACTAAAGTCAGTTATATCTCCTCATATACAGTACTTAAATCTCTCTCTCTCTCTCTCTCACACACACACACACACACACACACACAAAGAGGAATATAATGATTACTGTAGTACCACCATCATAACATCAAAGTAATTTTATGGAATAATTCTTGCTGGCTGTGCATTGATTCCTTCCTGACAACAATGTAAAATAAATAAGAGATGTTTAATTGTAATAATAAATGCAAGGAACTAAATTTTCATCTAGAAAATTGTTTGATAGATACTAAGACTTAATGCGCAGTCAGTTTGGTCATTGTCACAGAATAAACCCCCTGATAAAAGGGTCTTTATCATCCTTAAGAGGATTCTTCTGCGATAATAACTGGCTCACTGTATATTATCCAGCTAATTACACAGCTACTTAGCAAATAAATAAATGGACATGAAATATTGATTTGGTTTGAAATGATTTCATTATGCGAGATGAAAGAGACTGTGGAATGATATGAAATATATAAACAAGTAAAAAATATGCAGAATCCCAAAACTGACCAATCAAAATCAAGTGTTAGGGAGCTGGGTAATACATTATGCTATTGTTCAACCACAACTGAGTGCACACAAATGTGTTTCCCATTCCTCAAAAACTCATTACACCTACACAAAAGATTGCACCTTTTTAGCAACTGACAGTAAAAATGCCTGCATATCAGCTGATTTATCTTTCTGAAGAAAATACAAATATGCCGAAGTAAAAAAAAAAAAAAAAAAAAAAAAAATATATATATATATATATATATATATATTAGATTAAATACAAAATACAAACCACTTTTAGGAGTAATTAATGATAGCTGACTTTTATTATACTTTCACATGAATATGACACACAAGGCTGTTTGGTAATGGTTGAACTTTACAGCCTCCAGGCTGGTTTACTTAATCAATGACATCTCCCCTGGGTTCATCCTGATTAATATTTTCTGAGACTGATGTAATAACTCAAACCTTAATCAACCAATTACCCAATAATACACACATGCAGTCTCACTGCATTCAAAGCAGCTAGATAAAAAAAAAAAAAAAAAAAATCATGTTATAACTACAACCCAATCATTTATACATTTTTATATGTTTTTATGACTCATTAAATCTTTCATTCAACTGATTCTTTCAAATACCCTGATTCATTCAGCAATAAAACACAAATGTTGCCATTGACACAATTGTTATGTTGCTTTGGTTTTTTATTTTCAATAAAATTAACCTTTCCAGAAAACCACATTTTTACATAATGATTCTTCTTTGTGCTCTAACATTTTAATTTCAAGAACACAAAAGTGCATAAAAGCCAAAGTCATGAAATTTGATTTGACTGCTTTTATGATTTGCTTATTAATTCAGTAAGTTCATCTTTATTTCAACAATGGGATTTTAACTTAAGTTCATTTCCCGATTCTGGGAAGAAAAACTGTAACATCTCTTTGTAGACTGCAATATAATTATTTCATAATAATTGATTATGTGCATAGCAAAGGCATCCGTTATCCATTGCCTGTAAGCATGCAAGACAGAACAAAAGCATACACCTATGAATAGGCCCTTTCTGAACACAAATTGATAGAATGGTACAACAGTGACCGTTCTAGCTTAGGTGACAACAGCACCCAGGCATAGGTCTATAGTGGGTCGTTGTAAACATCCACGATGCCTTTCTTCAGAATGGTACACAATAACTCTGGCCGATAAGAGAGTGTAATTTCTGTCTCATTCCAGCACGGTTTTAACAGAAAACCCTGTTTACTTTCCAAGCACAGACAGAAAATGAAGCTCTTTTGTCATCATAAAAACAAGGTGTCTCACAAAAACAGGACACACTCTGTTTTTATTCAATAACATCTGAAGGACCAAGTTGCTTTGCTCCTAAAGTAGCATAATTGTGGTCTGTTTCCTCAAGCCTTTCTGTAAACTGGCAGAACACAGACTAAAAGCCCATCCAGAACATTTACTCCATGTGACGGACTAATTACATAATAGCTTCACAATATATCACTTCTATCTTATTGCCAACTGCTAAATGACTATGCTGGATTACACAGCCTTGCACTTCAGCAAACTTACCAAAGTTCAAAAGTTTAAGGTCGGTAAAAATTTTAAAATGTTCTTAAAAGTCTATTTATGAGAGGAAAAAGCATTATATTGTAAAATATCATTATAATTTAAAATACATTTTTCTATTTTAATATATTTAAAAATGTAATATATTGCTGTGATAGCAAAGCTGAATTTTAGAAACCATTACACCATTATTACTGTACTGACCCCAAACTTTTGAATGGTAGTGTATACTAATATATTTTTTATATTATATATTAAGTTGTTTAATGTGTTACCAGATTGACTGTACTGTGTAATAACCCAAGTCAGTGTGATAGCACTAGTAGAATTAACTTTAAGAACATTTTTAATATGTTATTAATTTTATATACAGAGTAATATATAAAGGGTGACTGGATGGCAAAAAACAAAAACAAAATGTCTGGTCACTATAATTTAATTACTAATTAATATAATTACTTAAAATGTTGCATACAAATCCAGTGAAAAGCCACAGCCATCAAAAAGAAACAAGGTCAAGGATGGGCTTTAGGGAATCAACCAAAAGAAACCCAAAGCATCACTTTTGTGGTGCACAAATAACATTGCAGAGCATCAGTTTGTTGTTACAAAGTCACATCTCAGGATAAGCGACAACATTAGGACCAGACAAAAGACTGTTTGTAATCTAGGCATGTCATCTCAGACTGAGCAGCTGAGTGCTAATTAGTACTGTGTGACATTGTCATCAAAAGTGAAGGAGAGACCAACATCAGTGTGGAGATCTATGATAAACTCACTTTGATAGATCAGTAAGATCATGATCTTAGTCAATCAAAGTGGAACATAAGCAAAAACCAAGACTCTCTAGACACTCAGTTGGGATGGGTGGAAGAGATGAAGGTCTAGCAAAGTACTATGAGTGCAAAGGATTCTTCGAGTTACATTAAAGCTCATAAAAACTCCCTTTATGTGCACAGTACATTGTAGATCAGTGGTCACAGATGAGGAGTCTTCTTCCATTTTAACAGGTCCAGTTGGGAACGTTATGTAACTCTGCTGAGTAGAGCAGAATATAAGTGACTGTCTGATCCATCTCTGCACTCATACAACCGCTTTACAAATGGGCCAAATCCTCTCAGTCCAGGATCGTGACCAAGCTTACAGTTGACAGCGAAAATGAGGCAAGGAAAAAAGGAAAACCGATTGGGAAGGGAGGGATGGGGAGTGACAGACGAGAAGAAGTAACGAAAGAAGCTAAGAGCAATGGCATTCTCTCTTTTTTCACTTCACTTACTTCCCTAGATAGTGTGTGAAAAGGATGGATGGTGTGCCAAGCAAAGTGTAGACACAAGAGTAAATCACACTCTGTTGACATCTCACACTGCGGTGAGAGGAGGAGGAGTGTGACAATTTAGCGGTCATCATCACATCCTCACTTCACATTAGCCCCCATCATCAGTGCTCTCTGACACCTCTCATCCACTGCTGCGTTCATATCTGTGTCAGTGATGAACAAAATTCTGAATTTAAGAACTGGCTGCCATTCCACTGATTCTTGAGTGCTGGAACAAAATAGTCTAAAGACTTATAAGTCTAATAAAGACATATAAGCAGAAATATACATATATAATGATCAAACAAACAAATAATTGAAAGTGAAATATAATATAATGAAGTAAAAAAAAACTTATAAATACATACAATCATTTCATTTGATAATATAAAATAAATAAAATATAATTAATGATGCAGAACTGTGATAAGTAATATTAAATAAATAAACAAATAAATAAAAATCAAAATATAATTACTAAAACTAGAAAAACAACATTAAAATTGAAAAATAAGAAATTTTCTCATGATAATATAAAAAACAACAAATACATAAAAGCGGAAATATAATAATATTAAATAAAGTAGAAAAATAATATAATACAGTAATATAATTATATAATAATTTCAAGAAATAATATAAAAATAAAACAAAATGTGATAAAATAAACCTGCAATATGATCATAAATATCATAAATTAAAAGCAGAAATGTGATAAAAATAAAAGAAAACGTTAATTAAAATGTATGAAACTTTATTTATAAACGTCTTATTTTAGACCGTATCTGTTCCTCAGCCTTATTTCATAAATTCATATTGAGGCATATTATAAAATTACCCTTACAGTATAGTTATACTGTATGAATTTCTTGGAAATTCATTCCATTTTAATTCCATCTATGTCTCAAACTCAAAATCTAATTTACAATCCTGTTTGTTAACTCAATTTAAACTTGGCAATTTTATTTTAAAGCTACTGGCATTTGAAAGTAATTCACGAATCAATTCTGAATGGCTCACAGCCGTGGTGTGTGTAACCTTCCTTCCATTACTTGCCATTCCTTCTTTATCTCCTCCTCCCTCTAAACTGCAGAGGCAAAACAGCTCCGAGTGCAATTACTCCTCAAAAGACCAGCCTCTCATTTCACAAAGTGCTAAATCTTACCTCCGAGCCACTGGCGCTTCTCTCTACAGTGTGTTGTGCACAAACTGGTACCATTTTAGTCTTAAGGGACTCACAAGCTCCCCTGTGTGAGCGTGTAGGTGTGAAAGAGAGAGATATAGTCATACTGTTAAATACATCTATAGTGCTCAGTTTATCACCTCACATTTCAAGGGACCACACATACACACACACTAGAGTGACATTAAAGCTAGGTGCTAATCCAATATACATTAGTAAATGGTCTGCTCTTGGAAAGCAAACACAGCTTCATGCATTTCTTCCCCTCATCTCATATATTCCTCTTCATTATAGTACTGTGCATTCGTGATGAGGATTTAAAGACTGTGTGTAAGTAGCAGAAGAGGGAGGCTGATGATTTACTCTGGTGTAAATGGTGAGCTAGTCATCAAGCAGTGGTTTCACGCTGATTAGATGGCAGCTCACAATCTGGCCATGATGGCCAATTACACTATAGGGTGGTCAAAACAGCTAAAAGTAAACTCACAATGCATGCTCTGACCATGCAAAATTACTTACTTACAATGCAACAAATTATGGCGATAAGATGTCTTATCTTATTGCAATAATAAAAACCAATAATAATAATGACACTGCAAGGACAGTCAGCGGTCCTTCCTATCTCCCTGTAGCACTGTCTTACATCTTACACTATGGACATTGTAGTTTATCGCTCTGGCTTAATTTGTACTCCTCATGCCTCCTGCAGCAAGACATTGGCATGTTCACGCAGGTGATCACAGACCCTGCTCTTTACTCTCCTAAGTCATTGTAACTGTGACCATAATTGTGTACCACCTGTAAACAACAATTGTCTTAAAGGAATAGTTCACCCAAAAATGAAAATTTTGTCATCATTTATTCACCCTCATGTCATTCCAAACCTGTATGAGTTTCTTTCTTATGTTGAACACAAAAGAAGATATTTTGAAGAATTTTGAAGAACCAAACAGTTGTTGGTCCCCATTGACTTCCATAGTATGGAAAGAAATACTATGAAAGTCAATGGGGACCATCAACTGTTTGATTACCAGCATTCTTCAAAATATCTTCTTTTATGTTCAACATAAGAAAGAAACTAATACAGGTTTGAAACGACATGAGGGCGAGTAAATGATGACAAAATTTTCATTTTTGGGTGAACTATCCCTTTAAGGACTGTTCCACAGGTGAACTGTTTAAAGGTTTTACAATAAACATCTATAAAGGTTATTTGTATTTTACAAAATTATCTCTAAAATACAGTATCCTAGAAAAGGTACTGTATGTTTCTTTTTTGCTGTTTTCAACAGATATCTGGACATAATTCTGAATTAACTTGCAATGATGTTGTTATAATTTGAATAAAAAAAACATGCATAATGGTAAATTTCATATACACAAAAGTAAAAGGAGTAATTCTAAAACATTCTTTAAGGTCTTTATGGTTGAATTTCTTATGTTTTCTGAGTCTTATGTGTATGGATAACAAAACAAATCTAGATATACAATGTTATTTGCAATAAAGATAATTGCAAAGAAAAACTCTGAGCTGCTGTCTTGTTTCATATAGATGCTACTCACAGAGAATAATTTTGAGTCGAAGAAAAACTGAGCATAACTAAAAACATTTATATTCACTATAGTAATGTCCATGACCTTTTACGATTCTATTTTTCCCCATGACTTTTGCATGACCTTTTAAAATTCCCATGACCTTTCCAGTCCTGTAACTTTTGAAATTATCTTACATTTCCAGGTTTTCCAGGAACTCTAATGCTTTGTATTGAAGCTGTGGTGTTTACATCCTCTACTTGTCATACATCTTTTCACTACACATATTTCAAGGTCAGGGTTGACCAAATATGATCTTTAGAAAGCAGCAAAAGACTTCACATGTACTTTGATTTCAATTCTTCTATGCTTTTATGCACATGAATGGAAGAGAATAAAGCACAACTAGTGTGACCTCACCTTTAGCTCAACTTCTCAGTCACAGTCCACCGACAACACGTCTTTATTCTATTAGTGTTTGTCGAGCAGTTGCCTCCTGACTTCAAGGTTGAGTAAGTAACAGCTAACAGAGCAGAGGACACAAGCACAGACATATCTGCTTCTTGTGACAACAACAGTGACCCCAATACCCTTCATCTACCGTCCGTCACAATACTCTCTCCAAGAGAAGAGTCAGAGGATATTTTGCAGGAAATCTAAAACTCTGACTTTAAATAGAGTACCCTTTGATATGACTTCTGATTCCAAATAGTGAATTTAATTAGATTTTCGGATATACTCTTTCTAAAGGTGAAGGCAAACGGTCTTTGCGCTTTGCCTCAAGGGTCATCTTTTATTTCAACTTCATTATGGTCAGAAACAACTTGTTATGAAGAAAAAAAAAGCTTTTCTTAACCGTAATATCCCCAGTGTGATGTTGGATATCTTAATCAAGGTCTGTCATTTCCTTCTGATTTCCCTGGACTAGCTAATCCTGTCTATCCCAACAATGCAAGGCAGGAAGGAAGGTGAAAGCCCCCACCAATTAAAGAAGCCTCCGGTGAGCCGCATCAATGCGAGTCAGCCTCTAAAATATGATTCAGCAGATTTACAGCTTCATCTCGACATCCCCTTAACGAGGAGTTCACCCAATCAATCTCTGATCAATACCAATCTCCAGCAAGGGCCGTAAGGAAGAATCTACCAGCATCCCCACGGAGCTTTGCTTCTGGATAATAAAGCATACAAACAGAGAGAGAGGATGGGATAGTGCAGTCTTATGCCCTTCAAATGAGATGGTAATATGGATGGACATTATGGCATTATCAACCGGTATAAAACCTTCAGACTTTTGGACAGATGCTGGTGCTGAGATTACGCTTTGAGAAGGATGCCCGATTGAGTTTATGAGCGACCATCAGATTTCCACAAACCACGTCCACATTTAATTTAGAGGAAATTACAGTTCAAATTTAATTTACTGGAAATTACAGAATGTCATTACATTGCTGAAGCAGGAAAGTGCATTTTTACACAGTTTTTACACATTTTGAAGTTCACATGTACACATGAAAGTCATGCACTCCACTTACATTTACAGGTCCAGATTCAATGACTGGCATACTTGGTAATCAAATACTAACTAGACTGACTAGCATAGTCAAGACTTAAAGTCAAAATGCTGACTTTAAAAATGGTGCATCATGCATACACAGGGCGAGTTTGCAAGAGTCATTACAGTGTAAAATGATGGACATATAGACATACAGAATCATACCTGAAAAAGAAAACTAATAAATACAGTAATATTCCCTCCTCACTTCGGAAACTGTGGGCTTTCACACAAACACATGTCGCGCACACATCAACATATTTCTGCAAGCGTTTAGATGGGGAAGGGCGTGGTCTCAAAATTAGATGAAAGATGCAACATAACGCCAGCAGGGGTCACTCATACTTCATTAAATAAATAACAAACAGCTAATATTGCCGAAATACATAATACACGGAACAGCTTTAATGCTATATTATTGATTGTTTATGTTGCTAAGGATGGTTGCTAAGGGTGTTGCTCAGTGATACACAAAACCATTGGGTGAAGCGGTCATAGTCGTGCTGTATCCTGAATAAAACAGCTGCTGACCAATCAGAATTGAGGAATAGAACTAACCGTTTTTTAAGTAAGCAATAAGGTACGAGAGGCCATGCTGTATCGTGAATAAATCACAGCTGAAGGGCGTTGTAAGGCACGACGGGAAGCGGAGTGCCTGCAACACCTTCAGCCGTGATTTATTCACGATACAGCACGGCCTCGAGTACCTTATTGCTTTTATAAAACGGTTACCACACAATAAAATATATTAAAACCCAAAATTTATTAATTGAAATGTTACTTTTTTGAAGCAAGTTCGTTAAATGCTGTCCTTCCGCTAAAAAATAGTTCCTGACAGCAACAGTAAACGGCATGAGAATGTTCCGAACACAGACATATATAGACTCCCTTTTCGACTGCTCCAGGCACGTAGATGCGGCCGCCATCTTGGAACGGTATTTTTGACGTCATTCCCCATACTGTAGGTTCGCAGAGAGCCGTTGAGCCGTTCTGTGCAGGATTGTGGCAACTTTCGAATATTCAGTGATTACTATAATGAATGACATCAAGTTCACCGTTGCAATATGGCGGACGGCTTACGTATAGCGGCCCATAGAAACAGTCGCTAATGAGGCATCTAGTATATCTATGGTTCCGAACATACCTATCATCTAATGGAGCTTAAATAAAAACAGAGAATAGGAGCTCTTATCATCCGCTGTGTCATTTATTTTTTTAAAGGAAAACGCCACCGTTTTTCCATATTCCAATATGATCTTCCCTCAACTTAGACGAGTTGATACGTACCTCTCCCGTCTCAGTGCGTGCACTCAATCGCTTTAGCGCGCGGCGCCACTATGCTAGCGTTTAACTTAGCACCATTCATTCCTTAGGATCCAAACAGGGATGGATTTAGAAGCCACCAAACACTTCCATGTTTTCCCTATTTAAAGACGGTTACATGAGTAGTTACACGAGTAAGTATGGTGACACAAAATGAAACATGGAGATTTTCTAAGCGGATAAAAAATAATAACTATGATGTATGGCGGAAGAGCACTTCGCAGCACTTCGACCTCGGTGCAGTAATATCACTCCTGAAAATTCCCCCTCCCCCTCTCCCTCTAAATTCCGTCAATACAACCAACGTGACCTACACTCCTGCACTATCAGTAGTAGTTTGAGCAGAATACCAAAAGAAAGCACTACCATAATTGATACAGTTTTTTACATTCATCAGAGTAGGAAGAAAGGACTGTTACAGGGCATTACATAATCAGACAGTAGCCTACTCTTTCAGTGGGGAGTTTTCAGGAGTGATGATATTACTGCGCCGAGGTTGAAGTGCTGCAAAGTGCTCTTCCGCCATACATTATAGTTATCATTTTTTATCCGTTTAGAAAATCGCCACGTTTTTTTAGTGTCACCATACTTACTCATGTAACTACTCATGTAACCGTCTTTAAATAGGGAAAACATGGAAGTGTTTGGTGGCTTCTAAATTCATCCCTGTTT
>JAFVLL020040749.1:0-26844 GCA_021397915.2 Tor tambroides
TCTTTGATTTGTTTTCTAACAAAGAGAGCATATCTAAATATCAGTCATTATTGTCTCTGTGGAGTATTGAATAATCTTAGTGCTTCAGAGGAAGGAACATTGTAAAATGAGCTAAAAACAGTCATTAACATGAGCTCATCTCAAAATATCAAGCTCTTGTTTAAAAGGGAAATTGTGCTTCATCATATGACTGTATCTCTTTAGTCATTTGCAGTATTACCATGAGTTTTGCCAAAAAGAGTGCCCTATGTCATCCCTTTTATACCTCTTACCTGTCATAAAGTGCTCCAGTACTTTTTCTATTCATGGTTTTATATTTTATTACTGCATAAGTTTATCTTGTACAGACATTAAATTAATTTATTTTATTTATTAATATTTATTGAAATTCATTTCTCTACCATAATCTTTGCTGGAGTGTTTCTAAAGAAGTGCGTATGGGAGTTTTTTTGTTTTTTAAAAATTTTTTTATAAGAGCGAGATTTCATCTGTTTCAAATGTTTTATGTGTGAAACTTTTGTACATGTACCATCTGATATGTCCCCCCTTCTCTTCTGTTTACAATGCATTCTGGGAAAAGAAATGTCCTCTGTCCGTCAGAGAGAGAGAGCGGTGGAAGAGAGAAAAGGGCAATGTATAATGGCTCAACATGTTTATTGTGGGACATGTTGTATCCCTTTTACTTATGGGGGTTTTCAGAAAAAAATCTGCTACCAATGGGAGATGAAAGTGAAGACCCAATGGGCCGTCAATAAAAGAGTTATTGCTACCACGCTTTTGTATGTTTTTTGAATATTCAAGACAAACACTTCTGTGGTTAAGAAAAATTAACATGTTTATCACATTACATGCCTTTCTGAATTTCAGTCATATCAAATGAAATTACATCTAAAGGAACATTTTAAATCTGCTTTTACAGTGGAAGGTTCTCACTAGTTTAATTCAGTCTAACATTGTTTCACTGGTTTACACACTCAATTTCAAGTCTACTGTTGTAACATTCCTTAAAAAGACAGTTCATCAAAAATGAAAGTATCATTTACTCACCCTCATGTTGTTCCAAACCTCTATGACTTTATTTCTTGCAACATTGAACATATAGGTTTGGAACATCATGAGGGTAAGAAAATGATGACAGAATTTCCTTTTTATACCTTCAAGATTTTTCATATTTTGAAAAAGAACAGAAGGCTCAAACACTGTATACTAAGACAAGAAAAACAACAACACTGAGCTAAATTCAAGAACTCCATGAGTAGGAACTCAATTTAAGAGAAGCACTTATTTACCTGAAAAACCTGCATAGTATAAATGAGCTACAGTGAACTGAATCTAAATATTGGTCCTGAAGACGCTGTCCTAAAACAGTCAGATGAGTTGGCTCCAAGGATAGATTATGGACTGGCAATGACCCCTGAAATATTTTCCACACATGGCGTGCTCTTTCTCACATTTGCAATTTTATATCTTGAAATTATGTTTCCGCCTCTCATATTTGCAGTGTAAATTATTGCCACAGTAATTTTTAATGTCATGTTTGTAATGTAATCTAACGGGGTCCTTGGAGAACCTTAATCAATCCTTGGTTTGATCCACAAGCATTAAATTAAAATGCTATACACTACAGTAACATTAGAAATCTCAATTCAGTTCAGTTCCTCTTCTCATCAAGCACAAGTGTCAGGACTAAATATCTCTTCATTGCTCAGCTCTGGCATGACTGTGTAAGGGTTTTGGGCCGTTCACAAAGAACACGTTTTTGCATACCACTGCACTACTTTTCCATTATAAACATGTATTAGATGGACGTGTTCACCCATTGCACTCCAATTTGGAAAATTTAAACAACTTGAGATTTTTGGTTGTTTTGGTTATATATTATCACTCAAACATGAGACCCAGTGAGACTTAATATTCATTCTTTTAAGCAAATCAAATTCATAAACAGGTCAAAATAATTATATTTACATTATAATAAAACCTTACAGGCTTTTTTGATAATTTTACTCCTGTAAAACAAATGCCAGCATTGCATAGCATTGTTTATCCTCTACAAATTGGATGCTAGAAGACTTCTTTGTTGACAATTGCATCGCTAACATTATGATTACCAATTGATTCTTCATAATTCAAGTCTGTCAGGCAATGGAGTGCCTTTAAAGGGATAGATCACCCCAAAAATTTAAATTCTGTTATCATTTACTCCTCCTCATGTCGTTCCAAATATGTATGACTTACTTTCTTCTTCTGAGCACAAAATAAGATATTTTGAGAAATATTTCAAATGTTCTCTATACAATGAAAATCAAGGGGGTCCAAAACAATAATGGACCCATTTACTTCTATTGTATCCACCTTTTTCTTGTCGTAATAATGGGCGCGGCCATTTGTAAATTTCATGGGTCTAGCTTCCGGTTTCATCCGCGTCCAGCTGTTTTTAGCTGTACAAAACAGTTTGTTTTGCTGCTTGATATTGAAAACTGGTGTGTCTTATCATATTATTTTAATGTATTATCTTAATTATGAACACACTGGTTTGTAGTGCAAACAGTTTTACTGTTTACTGTACTTTGTTATTCTCATCGTTATTTGCCTATAGCGGCTAATGAACCGGAAGTCTCACCCATAGGCTTATTTTTCAAAATATCTTCTTTTGTGTTTCACAGTTTGGAGGGATAAGAGGGTGAGTAAAATATAAATTTCAATTTTCAGGCGAAGTATCCCTTTAATTATCCCACTTTTGTTTGAACTGAAAGATCAGTGTTGATGAGAGAGTATGAAAGGAAATGAGATTTGTGTCGGCTATTGGAACAAAGCCTGCTTGAGTGAATTCCCCCCTCCATATGATACACATGGTACATTCCTAAACACCAATTAAGTTTAGTCCACAATAAAAAATATATTGTTTTGTAAATAAACAGCAGTGCTAGAATAAAAAACGACTTTCAAAAAGAAAGCAAAATAGCTAAGACGTCATAAACATCTGAGTTTAAATCTGTAGATGTTCGTTATCCTCACTGTCGCTACTGGAAGATGGATGATCTGCGCCAATCTTCCGTAGTTTGGCTTGATAATATCTCTTCTTGGCCCGCGCCGCCTTCTCTTTCTGTCTCACTGCTTTCCTCTTCTCCTCCCACACACACTGCTGCAGCAGTAACAGACTCATGGTCTGCTGATGCTCCAGCTCAAACAGTTCCTGTCGACGTGCCTCCCATTTTGAGTTTGAGGTATAAGAGTCCATTGGCGGTAATGTATTCTCAACTGCTCCTCCGGCAGGAGCATGTGGCACCGCAGATTCTCTGTGTGGGGTATCAAAGTTTGCACCCCTTGTCCCTGATCCCAACCCTGAGGTGCTTCCTGCATGGGTTGGGTAGATGAGGGAGGGACGGCTGGACCTGGTAGAGACTGAATGTGATTGGACAGGAGAGGAGGCAGTGCCAGGAGGAATCCCAGAGTTAACAGGTGGGTGAGTTGGTGAGACCAATCCAAGTTCAATGGCTAAGTTCTCCTTGCTGTCTACTTCCTGTAAAAAAGGAAGTTTAATAGCATCATAATTGTTGTACATTTATGTAATAAGGCTCAAAACGGCATGCGATATTGAGAATGTAACATGCAGGAAATGTGCAATTAATGCAACACTGGTGAAAATGTATCTGCCTAGTGTATGGAACACAGAATATTATAAAAATTACCCTTTCAAAAATGTTACATTTATATTTATTCATATAATATGAAATTATTTCCATATAGTATATATATATATCAGCTTTATAATAAACAGCAAAATTAATTGTTTTATTTAATAAGATTTTTAAAATGTTTTTAAAATAAGTCACTTATGTTCATCAAGGCTGCATTTATTTGATAAAAAAAGTGGTAATATTATGAAATATTATTACAACTTAAAATAACTTTTTTATTTTAATATATTTTACAATGTCATTTATTACTGTGATGGCAAATCTGAATTTTCAGCAGCCATTATTCCAGTCTTCAGTGTCACATGACAATTCAGAAATCATTTTAATATGCTGATTTGATGCTCAAGAAACATTCTTATTAGTATCAATGCTAGAAACAGTTGTGCAGCTTAATATTTTTGCATATATATACATATATATTAGGATTCAGCATATATATACATATATATAAACAATTTCTTTAAAACAAAATTTTACTCAAAACCTCTGAATGGTAGTATATACAGTATATAATTATAAATAATATTTATAAATTAATATATATTAATATTACATTTTCACCAGTGTTGCTAGTTAACCATATTTCCTGTGTTTATTGCATATAAATGTTGACCTAGTAACACTCTACATTACAACATAATGGTGCAAGCAAGTACATTTTCCATGCTATAAGAGAGTTAATCATATTTTTGTAATAAAATCTGCAATATAAAAGAAAACGTTTAGCTTAAGAGGTACTTTAGTAATCCTTTCAAGGCTGATTTCATACAGCCTTGAAAGCCTTACATCATTTTGACTGTGGTCAGCATCTTCATGCTCACTCCCATTAGTGCCTGAAAGCCCCATCACTACAAGAGAGAAAACGACTCAATTAATCTCCTTCGTTGTATAATTACAGAGCTGACAGCTGGGAAGAGTGGTAGTATTTCATCCTGTAATAGAGATGACATGACTATTAATTACCTCCAGGTGAGCTACCCCTAACCGAGGCATAACTGCCATCTCCATCTACCTCCTCCAGACAGGAGATCAGGTTTGGTACCAGGGCAATCACTTCTCTCTGCACCTGACAAGAACCACACACAACCACATCATGTGTTACTGGAATCTTCCAAAGCATATAACCGAATTATAGAAACATAAGAAAGACTTCAGTTTACCTGAGTGAGGGCAGACACAGGAAGCCCAGCTGCCTGATGTTCCTGTCGCTTCTGCAGCGCTACACGACATTCCACCTTCAGCCGTTTCCACAGCGTCTTCAGAGACCCGATGCTGCTGGGGGGTCGACTAGGGAATGCCGCATTGAAGGCCTGAGCCAGCTCTGCCCATACAGCATTCCGGTGCACAGTAGTGTTGGTGTCTTTCCGAAAGTCCTGGACTGTGTCCACCACCGCATGGATTCTCCGAAGCAGGAAAAGCTTCTGCTCCAGAGTGAAGTTTGGCATGCGGTAGGTCATGGTGGTCAGCATGAGCGTATTTGTTTGTGACTGGGTAAGAAGGCTTATCTTGAGGTACTATGTTTTACTTCATTTATAGAAAATCTACAAAGTATCACACTAGTTTTATTTTCAACATGAAGAGTCTAGTTTGTCTACTTTTACATGGCAACATTTGCAGTATCACAGTGTTAGTTTTTGAGCTTTACACTCCAGCATTACAGGAAGGTGAGGTCGGTTTGGTTTTGTCATGTGCAGTTCACTTCCAGAGTTTCAGTTGCAGTGATATGTTAAACTCTGGATGCCACAGGTAAACTGCTTGATCATCAGCATTCAGTGGAAATGCATCCGGGATCCTGATGTGCAAGGGGTCACCAGGTACACATGTGGAGTCTGTAACTGATCAGACAGAAAACAAAATGAGGGGAATAACTGCAGTTTTTTAAGCTTAATGTCTTCCTCCTGGAAGAATTAATTAAACATTGGTCTTCGGGGAAAAGCTTCATGTGCTCCATAATTTGATTTTTTGAGAATCGGTTCTTTTGAACAGTTCGTTTCAAAGAGCCGGTTCAGCAAACAGTTCAGTAATTATTCTACATTGTGACGTCGTCATTAATTACGTTTTGTTGATAAATGCGTTTATTGTAATTTCATTTGTCTCAGTTATTTACATCCATTATGCAGCTAATTATATATATATATAAAAAAAAACATTTTTAATGTTATAATAATGTGTATTTACATTATTATAACATTGGTTAACATCTCTTGGCTTAAAGGTTTTTGCACATATTTATTAAAACCATCTGTTTTGTATGTTGATAAAGCTGTCAAAATACAAAGTAGTATTTCCAATTTTATTTGTAAGAATTCTGCTATTTACTTATTTAAGTAATTTAACCAAAACCTTCGGTTCGCTCCAAATTTTTTCATTATAATCAACTCACTAGTTCAGTTCGTTTCGAGAACGAATCGTTCAGTCCGGTTTTGTGAACTAAGTTATAGTTCAACCGACTCATTGCAACGGTCAGACTCAACAATTCGCTCAGGAATCGCATCGCTATTAAATGCAAGAATGAACAAAGAAGAAACAAGCCTTCAAAATCACCGATTCGCCAAATAATTCATGTGCAGGTGGAACAGGCTGCATTCTGTTATTACGATTTATGATGGATCCGCTGGTCTCGTTAGCCACAGCGCTAAACCTGAGCATCGCACTACAGAAGTGAACCTGAGCTGCGATTTAAGACTATAGCTAGAGCTCACTGTTCTTAATGAATCTCTCATGCATTTACACAACAGCTTATGACAAACTGATATTATATTATTTATATTGACCCTACTTACATGCAATCATCAGTCTGACGATTTTATCCAGAAAATATTACACTTTGTCCCCACCCCCTGGGTTTAAGCGGTCCGTAAGAAATTTAAACAACAGACTGGAGACACATGCGCAAAATGACGCTCCGGGCGGAAAAAAAAAAGCAGTTCACTGGTTTGTGTATTTTATATGATTTGTATACCATTCTCATGAGATCCACTCAATACATATGGTTTGTGCATCAGGCAAAATGCACAAATCTTCGCGTTTTAACAGTAGAAAGCGCAGGACTGGTTTCATCCAATTGATCGCGAGCGTGGTGCAGTGTGTGCAGTAATGAACAGCGCGATTGGACGCTGCGCGATGTCAACGAGGAAGCGAGAACACATGCATGCAGCACAAAACATGCTGGAACTAGTATGAAAGAAAATACATCCCTTTTCCATTTCACCTCCTCGCAAAATAAAGACATGATCTCTGCAGGGGACGCGTAAGTCAAACTGAACTTGATAGGTTGTTGTTACGATGAGAAACATGCAGAATCAGACAGATTATCCCTGCTAGAAAATTTTAATGGTAACTGTGTCCAGTTGACAGATGACTGACGTTCATTCTTTCAATAAATGGGTAGATCCTTGGTCAATTCTTTGAAGAAAACCCCACTTTATAGTGGTTGTCATTTGGAACATGTTAGCTGTTCATTTCAGTAGTGACGTTAAATAGAGCAGGTAATGACCAGACTGGGCATTTTATAATTGTTTCAGAAAACTGTTATGTTCGAAAACACAACAGCCAGTTTAATATGATTTTTCCAACACATGGTGTTTGTTTAAATGACATCCACTTAATAATCCAGTTCAGGGATTCTAACACTTTTTTTTTTTTTTGGTCAACCGAACCCCTTTGACCTATAGTATTTATTTCCTTTGATATTTTTAATTTAATATATGAAAATTATTTAACCATGCATTCACATGTTCATGGTCCTTTGATATTAGTTAAGTCAAATGACATGCAGGTAGACATAATAAAATGTAATCTTGTTTAGTATTATTGTTTTAATTCATAAAAAATATAGCCTGTAAATCCCCCACACTACTTGTCAGAATATTTTAATAAAATATTTTATATCATATATAAAAATGGAATATATACTTTTCTAATATATATTTTTAATCAAATGCAGTACTAATGTGATTCAAGTTTAAGTAGTGTGTGGAATTTGTATTTTTTTTCTAAAATATTTTTTTCTAGTTTATATTGTATTTTCATCCCACAGAAATACGAATGATTCAGTTGTGCATGGCATTAGATATATTTATTTATTAGAATGTTTTAAAATTTTACATTTTAATGTTTAATTAATTAATAGCTCACAAACAGTTCCCTTGTGAACCCCAGCATTGAAAATTAGGAGGATATTTAAAAGTGTAAAAGCACTAACAAATTACTTTCAACATATCATGAATACCCTCAAAAGATATTAAAAGCAATTATTTCAGTTGCAATATTACAGAGATGTTAAAGAGCACTGTGGTAATATCTTTATGCAAAATACAGAAATGTTTATTCACATTGAGTGATAATATTTCAAAGTGATTTCCATATTTTTGATAGATAACAAATATTGTATTTACCTTCTTTAGTAACATTATAGTAAACACTGCTAATAGGGATTACAAGTAAAATGGGGACAAAATTGCGTTTTAAACCATATGTGTGAAGACAAACCTGGAAAGAGACATGAGGATTTGTGGAGAAAAATTAAATTTTTTGTTAAATCGAGAGAACAGACCACAAATTTGGAGTATTTATAGTATAATCAGAAGGAAAAAAAAATGCAGTGGACTGAAAATAGCTCTTGCCATAGATGTTGTTATACCATGTCACATTAAAATACCGTCTGAAAATAGAATGTGAAGAAAAAATCTACAGCTCATTCAGTCAAACTGATGGATAAGAATTATTTGTAACACAACTTTATGATTTGTTTCAGTCTTTTTGAGTGTTAGAAAAAAGTGGATACTAAAGGCCATTGCAAACAATATGCATTTAATTCAGTTTCATTTACTTGACAATAAATTAATAACGCTGGAATGTTTCTGTTGTGCTCCTGAAGTCTTCAGCCTGCTGTTCAGACCATCTGAGATGGCATCTCTTGTAGAGTCTGCTGTGATGAAGAGCACTGTGCTTGTTGCTCCAGTGACTGCGCTGGAATTCCTGGGGGAGGATTTCCTGCTGACAGGTGACTGACATTCATTCATTTAATGAACAGGTAGCAAAAAATCGAACTAAAAATCCAAGTTGGATTAAAACTATGACTCATAGGCCATTTTGAGGTGTTTTTTTCTGCTGGAAGAGTTAAATAGGGTGAGTTCTGTATCCTGGTAAAGAGGGTCTGGGCTTTCTTCCTTCTTAGGAAAATGTGCTTGGGAAATGCACAAATGTCTCTCAATATCCATAATGTGTATTAATCTTTATGAAAATATTAATATTCATTTGATAAATTCTTTCCTGTTAATTGTGTCCTTTTGTAGGTGAGGGACCAATCCTCTCTGTGTACAGTCTTCAGGCACCTCCTAAAGAATGTGCATCTTTAAATGTTCTCCATAATTACCGTATCCACGGAATACGACCTAGTAGAAAACATCAGTTTGGAGAGAGACAGTTCAACAATGTAATCTCATCTAAAAGTTCTGTTTTGGACAACGACAAAGAGGACATCATTGTTTTTGGAGGAAAAGGAGTTCGGCTTGTCAGCTTCAATACTGGAGTACGATGCCTAAAGCTCATTGGTCCTCTCTTGAAGCTTCAAGACTGGGTTCTGGACATTCATTGGCTGAAAGAACAACCACACCCACTGTTAAGCATATCCTTGGCTCACAATGCTGTGCTGCTCCTAGATGCAGAATCTGGTAACGTTCTCTCCTTCTACTCTTGCATAGAGACCTGTCTTCTCTACTCTGCACTTATGATCGGTCCAAACTGGGACTCTTTAGTGCTGGTAGGTGGGACTGTTTTCAATCAGCTTGTGCTGTGGAGGCCCACAGGGACCAAACCTGATGGCCAGTCTCAGGTAGAGAGACGCCTGTTGGGCCACACTGGAGTCATTTTCAGCCTTTGCTATCTTCAGAAATCTGGATGGTTGGCATCTGCCTCAGATGACCGCAGTGTTCGTTTGTGGAGCGTCGGCACGTTGGGTGGCGATGCAGGCTGTGGAGAGGAATCGCCAAAATGTCTTCGGGTGCTTTATGGGCACCAGGCACGGGTCTTCTGTGTCAGGCTCGCACCAAACCGTGTGTTCAGTGCAGGAGAAGATGGAGCGTGCCTGCTCTGGGAATGGGGAGGTGAAGGAAAGGTGGGACATACGTTTAGAGGGCATAGGTCCGGTGGAGTGAGGGCTTTGGCTGTCAGTGAGAGAAGCATAGGGTGTAAGGAGGGATGGATGGCTACTGGAGGTGCAGATGGTGGGGTAAGAGTATGGAGAGTGGCAGAGGAGAAGAAAGACAGTGAGAAAGCTCAGGCAGAGACTCAGTTGGATCTGGGGTTTAAAGGGCAAGGATGTCCCAAGGTGGTCAGATTAGTGGGTGAGGGTGAATCGAATAGGGTTCTGGTCTGTACTGATCAAGGAGAGGTTTGCCTCAGTCAGGGTGACAACTGGAATGTCATTTGGCGAGGGGGAGCAGAATTCCAGTCCTGTTGTGTGATGGAGATCACAAGCATCCAAGTCCAGAATTCAGATTGCATTGTGTGGGTGTGTGCAGTGGGTAATCTGAACGGAGGTGTCCAGGTGTTTCTTGTAGGGCAGCCAGGTGTTGGAGTCTTGCTAAGAGCTGGTGAGGGTAAAGTTCACTCTGTCCTTTGGGTCAAGGGACTGTTTGAAGGGTCCAGGAGTTGGTGTCTTCTTGCATCAGGCTCTGAGGGACTGGTTTACCGATGGACAATAAAAGTGATAGAGGATGAATCAGGCTTGCATATGCAAGTGGAAACTCTTCTTCCTTTCCTGCTGCCACCCTGTGCCAAACGCTGGCTCACTGCTGCAGTTACCTTGTCCCAGAGAAAGAGGTTGTACCTATGTGGTGACCGGAGAGGGTCACTGCTGCTCTACACTGAAAGAGAAGAGAATGACAGAAGAACTGAAGGAAGTTTGGATTTACAAGATCAAGAAACTGAAAACAAGCAAACAGTCCATGGTGGTCCTCTGTCTCCCATCAGTGCCCTTTATGGAGTCCATGGAAAGCAAGGTGTGACTTCTGTGTGCGAGTATCAAGACTTGTGTTACAGTACAGGTCGAGATGGATCTGTAAGGATACTAACTGTTGAAGAAAACATCCTGAAGGTGCGTAGAGCTCAACGGGCCTGCAGAGGCATGGAGTGGATTGAGAAAGTTCTGTTTCTGGGCTCAGATGGACCAGAGGTACAGGGAAAGTTGCTGAATGAGAGAATCGAAAAGAGGAAGATCGATCAAGAGAGTGAAAGCATAGCCGAAACTCGGTTTGCAATGGTTGGCTTCCACTCGGTCCACTTCGTTATATGGGACCCTCACAGACAAGAGAAGCTTTTATCAGTTGCCTGTGGAGGTGGCCATCGATCCTGGGCCTATAAACGCCCGATACATGCCGACACAGATCCTCAAGACAATACACTTGGACAAGGTACCCTTGTGTTCATCAAGCACGGAGCTGTCATGGCATCCCGTTCATTAGCATCTACAGAAACCGATGTGAATGGACACAACCTGAAAGAGGGGCTACATGGACGTGGCATCAGCTGTATTTGTCACCTTGGTAGTCTGACCAAGACTGGACAGTTGTCAGAACTTTGGGAAGTTTTTGTTACCGGAGGGGAGGATACCACAGTAAGTGTACTTGCCATCAGTACACAGAGGGGAACTGTTAAGGTGCTTTCAGTTCTAACGGACCATATCTCAAATGTTCGTGCGCTGGCTGCAATTACAAGAGGAGAAACTAATGAAAAAGGGAGAGATGACGAGACAGATACCTCCTCTGTCTCTTCTTTGGTGTTTTCTGCGGGTGGCCGGGCCCAGCTGCAGTGTTACCGGCTCCTGATTCGTTTGGATGAGCAGCAGGGTCAGCCGATCTGTCAGGTCACTCAGATAGCTGGCCATCGATTGGATGAACAGTGGGAACGGAAGCGTAACCGACACAAGACTGTCAAAATGGACCCAGAGACAAGGTGCGTGTGTGTTTGTGAATGTATGTGTATACTCTCTATTTTCCAAGTTTGGATCTGGAGTTCAAGTCATTTTTATTATATTATAATGGATGACATTCCACATCTGTATGACTTTCTTCAGTAGAACACAGAGGAAGAAAAATGTTTCAGTGCTGTTTTTTCTTGCCTATACGATGAAAATCAATTGAGTCCAATGTTGTTCGATGATTGCTTGCAGCTAAAGTTTTCTGACCACCAGAGGGCGGACAATACAATGTACAGGGGGTAACTGTGCTTTTCTTACAGAGAGATTACATTATGATTTTATTGTGCAAATGCTTTCTCACATTTCCAGGTACATTTCTATGGCTGTGGTGCATAATGGGACTGATTGTGTCCTACTGGCTCTGGGCTGTAGTGATGGTGCAGTAAGGTAACTTGGCTTGAGATCACGAACATAAGAACTTAAAAGAGTTTCATACAATATGTTTCATGCTTTGACATTCTATGATTCATGTATTGAGACTGTGTGTTTTCATTTGTAGGCTTTTCAGTTTGACTGAGAGCAGTAGGAGTGTTGACATGCTTTGGGAGTGTTTTTACCATCAGCGGTGTGTGCTCAGCGTCGCCACCTACAAGCTGGAGGACTCCCAGGACCGAAAGTAAGGACATGCTGAACACTTATTCCATATTTAAAAATTTCTTAAACTTATTTTCCTTTGTCCTCTTTCTGTCTCAGGCTTTTGTTGCTGTTCAGTGCCACTACAGATGGTTGTATATCTGTGTGGGATTTAACAGCAGTTTTGAACAGTAAGGCTAGTGTCAGCTGGCAGGGTGAGTCATACATACACCAGAACATAAACACTTGTTTTTTTTTTTTAAATAACGTGATGATTTTTTTTTAATGTTTGTATAACTATGTGTGCTTGTTATGCTGTAGTTAAGAAGAACTTAAATTATTTATGTTATTTGTTTGCATTTGTTGTATAATATGTTAAAAGGGATTGTTCACTCAGAAATAAAAAAAATCTGTCTTTATTTACTCATGTTGTTCCAGGCCTGTCTCCAAAAATGTGCTTATATTTATAATTTTAAGAATCTTGCAGTTGTTTTTCATACAACAACATCTCATAATGACCACAGCTATTAAGGTTCAAAAATTACAGTGCATTTGCTCTGACTCAAAGATGGAGTATGTGTGTTTGTATAAAATTAAATAATTTTTCATTTGTTACAAACCCAAGAGCATAAGAAACTGATTGAATCTATGCCAAAACCTGCAGTTTCTGGTGCCACCAGGCTCGAATCTGTTTATAGAACTCTAAAATATGTATATGCTAATAATAATTTACCCTGTCTGTGCTTCAGGTCCATCAGCCCCGTTCTTTTCCATACCTGTCCATCAAAGTGGAGTCAATACGCTTGCCTTATCACCTAGGAGAGAGATGAGGCAAATGGAGGAAAATGTTCTCTCATTGGCCAGTGGTGGAGATGATGGACAGCTGTCTCTACTGCGTATTAAGATAGATCAGAAAGAGCAAGAGAATGGAAGCCTGACTCTGCAGCTGCTTTCTCATCGGTCAGTGCTATTGGCACATTCTTCCCGTCTCACAGGGTTATGTTTACTAAGCCCCACACTACTGGTGTCCACCTCACCAGACCAGCGCTTGTGTTTATGGAGTGTGAACAGTGACGGACTCCGCCCACTGAAGGTGCTGTTCTCACACACTGCAGATGCAGCTGGGTTGTGGGCGTGGTTTGGACAAGAAGGAGGAGCTTGGGTGGTTGTTTGTGGGCAGGGCTTACAGTTGTTTCAGTTAACAGAAAGAGAGATGGATAATCTGAATGAAACTATGAACGAAACAGCAAACGAAGAGAAAAAGAAAGTGATCTTTCCACAAAACACTGACTTTAATTTGTGATTTATAAATTAAGATGCCAAAGATTTTTAATTGTAAAGTTTGAGAGTTTCAAATAAAGATCTTTTTAATGTTAAATTTTTACTGTGTCAGGTAAAGTATCTTGTGATGACATTTTATTTAAAAACGAGTATAAAACACACACACACGCACACACACACGCACACACATATTTATATATGTGGGCTTGTTTAGCTATACTTGTGAGGACCAGATGTCCCCACAAGGATAGTAAAACCTGACATTTTTGACTTTGTGAGGACATTTGGCCGGTCCTCACAAGGGAAATAAATTATTAAAAATACTAAATGAAGTTTATCTTAAAATGTAAAAATGCAAAAAGGTTTCTGTGATGGGTAGGTTTAGAGGTAGGATTGGTGTAAGGCGATAGAAAATATTGTTAGGTCAGTATAAAAACAATAGAAGTCTATGAAAGTCCTCACAAGTATAGCAAAACAAACGTGTTTGTGTGTGTGTATATGTACAGTGCCTTGCAGAAGTATTCAAACCCCTTCATTTTTTTCACGTTTTGTTATGTTGCAGCCTTATGTTAAACTGCTTTAAATTACTTTTTTTCCCACAACAATCTACACTCCACACACCATAATGACAAAGCAAATAACAGGTTTTTAACATCTTTGCAAATTTATTATACATAAAAAACATAAATGATTCCATTGAATGATAAGCATTCAAACCCTTATCTGGGACAGTTGTAGTTTAGCTCAGGAGTATTCATATTGATTGTAGCTTGTGGAAAATTCAATTGAATGGGTATGATTTGGAATGGCACACACATCTTAATAAAAGGTCTAACAGCTGAAAATGCATATCAGATCAAAAACCAAGCCCTGAGGTCAAAAGAACTGCCTGTAGAGCTCAGAAACAGGTTCGCGTCAAGCCACATATCTGGGGAAGAGTTCAGAAAAAAATTCTGCTGCATTGAAGGTTCACAGAAGCATGTAGCCTTCATTATCCATAATGGAAGACGTTTGAAACAACTAGAACTCTTCCTAGAGCTGACCTCTTGGCCAAACAGAGCAACTGATGGAGAAGGGCCTTGTCTAGACTGGTGACCAAGATGCTGATGGTCACTCTAGTTGAGCTCCATGATCATAGATGCAGATGGGAGAAACCTACAGAAGGACAAACATCACTGCAACACTCCACCGATCTGGGCTTTATGTCAGTGTGGCCAGACTCAATCTTCTCCTCAGTGAAGACACACAAAAACCCACTTCGAATTTGCAAAAAAAGCACGTAAAGGACCCTCAGACTCTGAGAAACTATATTCTCTGGCATGATGAACCTCAGTTCTAAGCATCATGTTTGAAGGAAACCAGCTCTGCTCATCACCTGCAGAGTCCCATCCAAAAAGTAAAGTGTGGTGGTAGCAGCCTCATGCTGTGGGGCTGTTTTTCAGCGGCAGGGACTGAGGGACTCATCAGAGTAGAAGAGAAGTTCACTGCACCAAAATATAGAGATAGCCTTAATGAAAACCCAGTTCAGAGCATTCAGAACCTCAGACTGGGCAGAAGGCTCATGTTTCAACAGGACAATGACCCTAAACACACAGCAACAGTGGCTTATAGACAACTCTGTAAATGTCCTTGAGTGGCCCAGCCACAGCCTGGGCTTGAACCCAATCAAATATTTCTGGGGAAACCTGAAAATGTGCATCTGCCCCCATCCAACCTGACAGAGCTTGAGAGGTGAACAGGTGAGGAGAAGAATGGCAGATAATTGCCAAATGCTGATGAGCAAAGTTTGTTGCATCAAACAAAAAAAGACTTGAACCTGTAAAGTTGTTTCAGTTAAGTACTGAGTTAAGGGTTTGAATACTTATGCAACATACTTATTTCAGATTTTTTAAAAATTTACAAAGTTGAGACAGTTCTGTTTTTGCTTTGCCATTATGGTGTATGGAGTGTAGATTGATGTGGAAAAAAAAGTAATTTAATGCAGTTTAACATAAAGCTGCAACATAACAAAACGTGAAAAAAAATGGGGGGATTTGAACACTTCTGCAAGGCACTGTAAATATGTGTGTGTGTATATATATATATATATATACATTGCACAAGATGCACAATTATGAAAAATACTAATGGTATAGAATGAGCAGGTGTGTCCAAGCTTTTAAATGGTACCAAATGTGAATTTGTGGCTGTTTATCCGTGCATGTGTGTGAGTGGCTCATGGCTTGAAGATAGAGTCATGAACGTATAATGTATCAGTGTTTTCCTGGGCTACAGGCCAGCAGGTGTGTGTGTGTGTGTGTGTGAGTGAGAGAGAGAGAGGGTACACAGTGTGTTGGGGGGCTTTGGCTGTGCAACTAAGTATAAATATTTCACCCCCTTCTCCAATTCCCTTTTGTTCATCATCATAGTGGCTCGATGCCCAACCCCTTTAATCCACAGCTGAACGAATGAAAGCGAGAGAGGAAAGGAAGAGCACGTGAGGGAAAGACAGATATAAAAGCCCCATTAAGGTTTGCAGAATGTGAAAGAAAGGAATGAGAATTTATTCTTTTTTAAAATCTGATTATGTGATGTGAAAAGGAGCAAAATGTGAAAAGAAGAGGATGTGAGTATAAAAAACTTTTCTGCAATAGCAAAAGTGTGAATTTGTGTGTTGTGAAGCTGATGTGTCTTCTTGTTTGAAATGAGTCACAGTGTGTGTGTTCTGATCTTGAGAAAAAGGATGTCACGATTCAGGGAAGCCCTTAAAGAGGATGAATCTGGAAAGAAGAACCCTAAGATGCCTCAAAAACGAAAGAAAAAAGAGGCTGAAGATAAGGTATGGCTGTTCCACAAACATTACAGTAAATGGATTGAACATACAAGTGAAGTGTTTGGATAGTCATATTTATGTGTATGGTATCACTATACAGGACAATGCAGTGATGTCGAAGGATAGGCTACCTCTGATTGGTTCATCAAGCAATAAATCTGCAGGTACTTTTATAGTTAATAGTGCATTGTTATATGACAAGGTGTTGTCAGATATTAGCTGATTTAACTGGAAATCAGATATTTTCATAAACCGGACTTAAGGGCTCATTGCATGTGAAGTAATGTGATGTTTGACACATAAATTGTGTGTTTACATTGATCTTTGTTCCTCCTGTCTACACAATGTTACCTGAGCTCATCAATAGACAATAGAAATTTAGGAGGTGCTAAATTAATTAACTGCTATTGTCCAAACATTCGTCTTTGTAATGTTACTTGTTAGGCGGGAGGATAATGGCAGCTGAACATGTGTATGAGATAAAGTTAATTAAGGGGAATTTAGAAATTTATGAGATCCTGTTTCCTACAGTGAAACGGGTAACTGATTGTTTATAAAGTTTGAAGAGATAAAGTCATAAATCCCAGAAAGTCGCAATTGTGAGAAATATTTGCAAATACAAGATATAGAATCACTATATTGTTTCTTTATCTAATAGCTGCAATTATGAGATATAAAATCACAAATACAAAGTAAAGTTATAGTTGTGAGATATAAAGTCACAATTATGAGAAATAGTTGCAATTATAAGATATAAAGTTGCAGTTACGGAAATAAAGTCACAGTAATAAAATATAAAGTCGCACTTCAATTACGAGAAATAGATGCAATTATGAGAATTAAAGTTTTTTTAATCTAAAGCAGAAATAGGCTTCAGTACAGTTCTGGTTCTTATATTTTTCATCCATTCTGTTTTTAGCAAGAACCTCTCTATCCACTCCTCAGGCCGAATCAAGAAAGCATGGCCATCCTCCCATCTCATCTGTGGCCCCTGACAGCATGGCACCGTGGGAAGGCTCTTCCCACTCCGAGTCCTCCTTTACCAGTTTTCCCCCTCCACTTTCACCCCTTCCTCTTGCCCACTCGAAGCCAATCACAGCACCAGATCGTCCGCCTCCACCACCTCCTCCTCAAATCAAAAACACTGAACCTGAGAATGGCCAGAGTGCCAGGATAAAACGCAAGCCGCTCCCACCAAGACACCTCCCTAGACCTCCCCGTTTACCCCCTCTGAGGCAAGTCACAAATCTTAGCTTTTCTCATAGTTTCACATTTTCATTTTTTGAGCTGCCGGTTCACCAGTCTGCACGGAGCAGAGCGGAGCGCCTTAGAGATCTCACTGTGCTGCTGAGGCAGTTTCAATACTGAGGAAAAACATGGTACTGTAAGTTCACATCTAGGGCAGAAATGCATCCTGTGGAAAAACAAGCACATGTACATCAGATGCTCTATGGCTTCAGTGTTTCATGTATTGTATATGCTTAATTTTATTTTTGTTTTATTAATACATAGATAGATCGATATGTGTAGAGAGAGAGATATTTCTGTTTTAATATATTTTAAAATGTAATTTATTTCTGTGATGGCAAAGCTGAATTTTCAGCATCATTACTCCGGTCTTCAGTGTCACGTGATCTTTCAGAAATCATTTTAACATGCTGATTTGGTGCTCAAGTAGCATTTATTATCAATGTAGAAAACAGTTGCTCTGCTTAACATTTTTGTGCAAACCAAACCATTTTTTTGAACAAATTGTACACATTTTTGTAACTATTTAAAATATATATATATATGTATGCATGTTTTACATGCTTTATTTAGCAGATTCCTACCAAATGTTGTAATTGGTATACTCTTTTAACCTGTGGACTACTGTGTGTTAGAAAATTAATGTCCTTTATATTTAAATGTAATTTCAAAAATTGTGAATAACACATTCTGGGGTTTTGCCATCTGCTTGTGTTGAGTTCTGTTCATGTACAGATAAATATATAAATAAAACATTGCATATGACTGATGTATGTCTTTTAAAGTTTCAGCTTGTACTATATAGGTTCAAAGGTCAGCTTCTAGTATTATTTGTTGTAAAGCAGTGCATGTTCTCATTGGATAAAACAGCCTTGTCTCCTACAAGAAAGTCGCATGCAGGTAATCGCATAATCATTATCTGGAGAACATTATTAAAGTGCTACAGTAAAAATAGAAATGTCAATTCAGTACAAGCCGACACTCGTGATGCTGTGTTATATGTTCTCTGTTCTCAGGAGTGGTAGATTAAAGTCTGTTAACCTTTGGTCAGGGCGAAGCCAATGACAGACTTCTACCACTGATCCGATGATAAATGTTGGTGAACATCTGAGACAATAGATAACCCTTTAGTAGCCTGTAGGAGGAAAAGTGAATAATGAATCTGTTTCTATCCGTTTATAAATGTCCAGTTTAATTGGTTTAGCTGCTGTGTACTGTTAGAATGATAATATAAGGTTTACTCTGAGTTCAAAGCCAAGTCACAACAATCTCACATTTGGGAAACATAATCATACACTAGTCCCTGTTTTTGTTTTTTTTGTTTTTTTTTTACAGATGGACAATCAAAGATGTTCAGAGAGTGAGAATTTCAAGCCCACTCCCGTTTATGGTCTGAATGAAGCACAACTAGATATCCTGGGACAGCGCAGGTGGAAGGTGCATCGGACAATTTTGGCAAAGCTGAAGGAGGAGCGCTGGTGAGTGTGGGAGCTGATTTAAGAAGCATAATTGTGATCACAAAATAAACACTGTCCATGCTAAATATATAAGCTGACCTCCATATTTTTCTGTTGTTGTGCTTCAGGTGTTCAGGTCCAAGGCTGAAGTGCTGCTTCCTGTCTATTGCACCTCTCTTGTCATGGCTGCCACAATACTCGCTCAGGAAAAACACTATTGGAGATTTAATATCAGGAATCAGTGTGGGAATCATGCATTTGCCACAAGGTTTAAGACTTGCACACACTCTCCTGCTTTATTTGAGCTACAAAGTATAAAGTTTAATGAATTTCGGTTGATGCAGGTGTAAACATCGATTGAAATAGATTTTTAGGGTTTTCTGATGGTATAGACATTTGAAGAGTTTGTGATGTGAGGGTCGGTTATGATTTTCATCATCCTGTTTTTCATCTTAGACACCTACAGGTCTGTATTATTAGCTGGCAGCTGATAATTTTCTTCACAATGCGCTGTGATTCAAACCAGACAGATAAAGTGGATGTAATGACTGATTCTATTGTACAGAACTGCACACACTCTTCTACGCACAATTACTCATTTTCTGACTTTTTGTTTCCTATAGGGATGGCTAATGCTTTGCTGGCTGCAGTTCCTCCAGTGTTTGGTCTGTATTCATCCTTCTACCCTGTTCTCATCTACTTCATGTTTGGAACATCCAGACACATCTCTGTGGGTAAGTACACACACAAACTCTCTCTGCAGGTACATTGCATACTCACATACATAAGCCACTTTACAAGAAGTAGTTATTAAAGGAATAGTTTACCCAAAAATGAAATGTTGTAACAAGCCCATTTGCTGAAATTTATTCAGTTTCAACATATGGATTTTTGTAAATAATGATATATATATATATATATATATGTATATATGTATGTATATATATATATATATATATATACATATATATGTGTGTGTATGTGTGCGTGTGTGTGTGAGAGAGAGTAAAATCAAGTAAAATATATAACAAAAAATTAAATATAAAATAATTAAAATATAAAATAAAATGTAAAAAACAAGTGAAAAATTTAATAATAAATAAATAATTAAAATATAAATAAAGTATAAATATATAACTATATGTATGTGTGTATATATAGTAAAATATATAAATATATAAAAAAGTATAAAAATAAATAGTAAAATAAAATAAAGTATAAAATATATAATAAAATTTTATATATATATATATATATATATATATATATAAAACAATAAATGAAATAAATCATTCAAATAAAATAAAGTATTAAATAAATGATAAAATAAAATATACAATTACATACATATAAAATAAAAAGTATAAAATATATAATATTTATATAATAAAATGAAATATATATAAAATAGCAATAAATTAAATAAATATTTAAAATAAAATAGTATAAAAAGTATAAAATATATAATAAAATAAAATATACAAAAAAAATATACCAAAAAAAAACAAAAAACAATAAAAAATTTTTTTTTAAAAACATACATTAAACAATATCTTTGTCATTCGATTTGACATTCAGCCTGATTGGCTGATGATCTTTCTGATCCACAGGTACTTTTTCTGTCCTTTCCATCATGGTTGGTACGGTAGCTGGTGATATTGTGTTGGCAGGCAGCGGAGCAGAGACTGATGAGATTGAGGCTGAAAATGCTAGAGTTGCCTTTGCAGCTCAGTTGACCATTCTGTGTGGACTGATACAGGTAATACACACAAGCTTAATTCTGTACTGGTGTGTGTGTGTTTGTGTATAAATCTCTCTCCCTATAGATTCTGCTGTATGTGCTGCGTTGTGGAGGGGTGTGTCAGTGGTTGTCTCAGCCGTTGGTCAGTGGATACACTACAGCAGCTGCTGTCCATGTGACTGTTCACCAGCTGCCTTTACTGATGGGCCTCTCCATAGTCAGACACAGAGGCGTGTTTGCTGTGTTCTGGGTGAGAATGAGCACTGTGTGTTTTATCTTTGTGTTCATCTCAGATGTTAAATGTACATATCTGTGTCCACCAGATGTTTTCAAACATTGTGACTGAAATCAAGAGAGTGTTACTGGCGACACTGGTAGTGTCCTTTGTCTCCCTGGTGATACTCATTGGTGGAAAGATAGTGAATTCACGCTGGAGCACTCGATTTCCTATTCCATGGGAGTTGGTACTGGTGCGCAAAGGGTTTTTATTTTTTTTAGATTTTATTCATGTGTTAATTTCTCGGTATAGTGTTTAATACATTACATTTAATACAGGCAGGTCAAAAACGTAAATTTGAGGGTGTTTTTGTTTAATTTCTTTAAGCAATTTTAAATTTTATTTTAGTTTTGAAATTTGAAAATGTAATTTAGTTTAGTTTTGCCTGTTGTGTTAGCTGACTTTTTGAGCATGGTTTCAGTTTTTTAAAGATATTTCTGTGCAACAGTAATTTTTTCCTCATGTTCGTAGATTGTCTTTGCCACTGTGTCGTCAGTGCAGTTTGATCTGTCCGGTCAGTATGGAATACAGATTGTTGGACCCATACCAACTGGGTCAGCAGAGTGCTAGATTTTCTTTACAAAACCAATTAGCAGAAAGTCTTTAGGTGCTAAAACTAATTCTCTCTCTCCTTTTGTCCCATTTTCTCTCTCTTTGTTTACCTCTAAGTCTCTCACCTCCCTCCTTTCCATCATTTTCTGTCTCTCAGGAGCTGTTATTGACAGCTCTTGCGTTGGCAGTGGTGGGCTATGGTTTCCAAGCTTCACTGGGCATGATGTTTGCTCATAAACATGAGTACCCCTTTCACAGCAACCAGGTAACAAGCGATTTATGTAACTTTAACAATTTGTTCCATATAAGACTATAAATAACCACTTTGAAGCATTCCCTCCTATAGGAACTGTTGGCTATGGGTCTGTGTAACTCCATTGGCGGGATGTTCCAGTGCTTTCCAGTAAGCGGATCCATGTCTCGCAGCACAGTGCAGGAGAGTACAGGTGGAAAAACTCAGGTGTGAACACCTGCTGTTTCTGGTTAATAAAACAACTCTACAGTTACATGTACATGCACAATATGAGGTACATTCATAACAGTTCAATCCCTGTTTACATGTGAATCACATAACCTGGGAGGATTACAGTGAATGTTTTGTCAGAAAATAATTATACTGTTATTTAGGCAGTGGCCACAAGAAGTAAAGACATTTAACTAAAATATTGTAATGTACAATACACATAAAGTATACATGCATATACTAATATTCAAGAGATAAAAAATATAAAACTTTTTATTAATTATTTAAAATAAAAAATCTAAATTATGGTTGAATTTAAACTGAATTGTTCTGAAAAACCATGCAGCATGTGACTCTATTATTAAAGGGATAGTTCATTGAAATGAAAATTCTGTTATTAATTACTCACCCTCATGTCATTCCAAACCAGTAAGACCTTCGTTCATCTTCGGAACACAAATTAAGATATTTTGGATGAAATCCAAGAGCTTTCTGACCCTCCATAGACAACAATGTAACTGAAATGTTCGCAGGTCCAGAAACGCAGCAAGGACATCGGTAAACTGGTCCATGTGACATCAGTAGTTCAACCGTAATTTTACAAAGCTATGAGAATACTTTTTGTACACAAAGAAAACCAAAATAACGACTTTACTGAACAATTATTCTCCTCCTCATCCCATCTGCTGCCGCACGCCGCCATTGTGGAGAGAGTATCATGAATCATGCACTTGCTTCCACTTCATGTAAATGACGCATGATGCAAAATACCGATGTCCTTGCTGCGTTTCTGGACCTGGGAACATTTCAGTTACATTGCTGTCTATGGAGGGTCTTAATTTGTGTTCTGAAGATGAGCAAAGGTCTTACGGGTTTGGAACGACATGAGGGTGAGTAATTAATGACAGAATTTTCATTTTTGGGTGAACTATTCCTTTAAGGCACGTTATTATCATCTTTGTCACTCTTATCAGAAAAGCGATAACTGATCAAATGAAAACCACATGCACAAAAGAAACTGATTTTTCTAAATAATGTGTGTTTAGGTTAGGTTTTTACTCCATGAACATGACCTCTCTCTTTCTCTCAGGTTTCTTCTCTGGTGTCTGCACTGATAATTCTATTGATCTTGTTGAAGTTTGGCCCCCTTTTTCAGCAGTTACCAAAGGTCCCAATACCACCCTCAGTAACAAAGTATATATTATATGGATATAGCATAATAAGGTGGTCTTATAAAGTCTATATGTGGGTTTCAGACAGTTTTGGCTGTCATTATTTTAGTGAATCTGCAAGGGGTTTTTGCACAAGTCAAAGATGTGACTAAACTTTGGAATACAGACCGCTTGGACCTGGTAAGGGCAACCAATCCATCCATACATAACTGACCCAAGTACATCAAAATCCAGTTCCATGTAGGCATCTCATCCAGGGTGTTTTCTGTGTGTTTCCCACTGAGACTGCAGGCAGTGTGGGTAGTGACACTGCTCAGTGCCCTGGTGTTTAATCTGGACCTGGGGCTTGGCATTGCAATTGTTTTCTCTCTGTTTACCATCGTCTTCAGGACACAGCAGTGAGTCATCTTTATTGTCTGATATTTATCAACAGTGTGTCTCTCTCTCTGTTTCTCTTTTGATTTTTCATCTTTCTCATACTAACTCTTATTCTTCCTCTTTCTAAATTTCTCAGGCCCAGATCTGCTGTTCTTGGGCATATTGCTGGCACAGACTGTTACAGGGATCTGGAGAAATACTCAAAGGTAATATTTACATACAGTCCAGCTAGAAACCAACCTAAGCTGTGTTTAGAAATGTGGTTAATCATCTTAAGCAGTTCCTCAGTTTAACCAAAGTTTCTTATGCTCACCAATGCTGCATTTATTTGATCAAAAATACAGTTATTGTGAAATATGATCATTTAAAATAACTGTTTTCTATTTTAATATATTTTGAAATGTAATTCAATCCTGTGATGGCAAAGATGAATTTATTAATATATTTTTATTAATATATCTTTATATCTATATCTATATTATAAATATATATTATTTATTAAAATTACATGTATATTAGAAGTTTTCCTTCTAGTATATATATATATATATATATATATATATATGAATCCCTGAACTTGTTGATTCAGGCATACCAGATCCCTGGAGTGACTGTGTTTTCCTTTTGTAATCCACTTTACTACGCCAATGCAGACCAGACCTTTACATCACTTAAACAGGTACAACCTCTGTTACAGCTCCCCGTTTTTCATTCATTAAGTTAAAATGTATTATTGTTTTTGTATATGCAGGCAGTTAATAATGAGATTAATGAGAATCCTGAAGTAAGAGATCCAGAACAGCAGGGGGCTCAGAGTGCACAGCACTGCGTTATTCTGGAGCTCAGTGGAGTGACCTTCATGGACTCAGTGGCCATAGACTCATTCAAATCAGTTAGTGGCACAGAATGCACTCACACATGTACCCACACGTAGAAGTGTTGATATTTTACCAGAGATGAACAGAAATAAGTTACCTGTTACTGGCTCTCATTAACTCCTCACCAATAAATCTCAGTTTAAATTCTGCTTGTCACTGCGATCGTGTTTAAATGCAAATTAAATGTCTTACCACTCTGTCTGGGTCACAGGTGCTTCAGGATTTTGAGAACACGCAGACCTTGTTTTTCTGTGTTGCATGTCCAGGTTACGCATCTCACACGTACAGTCACATTCTCAAATATAGTATCATGATCTGGGGCGTTTGATTCATTCATTTTATTTACTGTATTTTTTTGTGCATTTGTCTCTAGATGGTTTACTATCTCAGATGAGGAATCATGGTTTTGTTCCAGATTTTCTGTCTCTTTCTTCATTTTTCCCTTCAGTGCATCATGCAGTCCTGCAATACCAGAGGCTACAGGTGTGTGTGTGTGTGTGTGTGTGCAATTTTTGTTATTTTTACTTTGTGTTTGTATGCTGTTGTACTCCACTGCAATTCAATAGCCTTTTCTGTTCTGACCCAATTACGCATCTATTTACAGAACACAGGCATAGATGTTACAGAGCTGTGACCTTTAATGACCTCCCTTCCTGAACGATGAACTCAGCAAATACATGAACCTGCAAACCTAAAAGAGCCCAACACTACTGAACTTTAGAATTGACACTTCTAGAAAGAATGGAAAACGAATACAAGAACTTCCGATTTTGATTTAATGATTTGTAGCAACTTTGTGTGCATTCATCTGGTTTTAAGGTGATGTGCGGCAACAGATGCTTGTTTATCGGCTATTGAATGTTAAAATAAACACTGACACCGTGATCAGAATTTTTATATGAAAATGACTTGTGTCAGCTTTTACCTCTGTATTTTGCTTTTTTTATTTGCTTGCTTGTTGTTGATTTGTTCTGCTTTTAAATCAGAATTTTCAGCATTATTCTACTTTTAAATTAGATGACTATTTGAAGTGTCTTTAAAACATTATGTCATGCAGGTCTATGCATACAGTATGTGCATATCTGCCGGACTCTTAACATACATTTCTTGTTACAAACCAATTTGGTCTGGTTTTATTGTAAAATAAAATATGTAGCAAAATAAATAATAAGACAGTGAAATAAATAAAATATGTACAAATAACAACATAGAAACATGAATTGTATGGAAAATTATTAACACTCTGCTCAACACTAACAACATAGAATCTAACAGAATCTTGAAGGGCTGATTGACAATATTGTCTGCACCATCGTAGTACAGTTCAGTTAGTATACATGAAGTCCACACATGTGCATTGCTGAAATTTTCTTGTACCCCCAGTGAATTGGACCATAAATGTTATTAGAAGAGACTGTGTTCTCTGGGCAGGTGTTGGGGAGAGGCCACATTAATATTTAATAAGCTCATTTCTCTCACACATTTACTGAAGACATACTATAACCCTCTATTGTATAAAGCTGATCATAATGACAGACTAACCCTAACTATACACAAACAGAAGCATTTTGCTATTTTTGGTTAAATAAAATGGTACCAATTCAGGACATCCCATATTTCACCAAAGGAGTCAAGTAGTTCCTTAATTTTTCAGGGACAATGTTTGTCCTCAAACTATGTTAAAAATAGCGATGATTTCTCTCGAGACTGGTGTCGTCCTGACTGACACATCGAACTCTCTCCAGCAGACAGAGAGAGCAAAGCAAAGACAAACACAGCCTGTCAGAGTCTCCACATGTTTCACAGCACACAAAGCTCTTCAAAGTATGATTCTTCCTGTTCAATGTTTGAGCAGAATCACAGCAACAGGTGAGTCAGATCGACTGAGGAACAGACTTTACCACAAAATCAAGACAGAAATAACTATTACTGTCCATTTTGCTAAAAGACACAGCTCCCAAACCACTGACCAATCAATTTCCATTACTGTCACATTTTACATTTTAAAGAGATTTATGCTCTCACAGAGATATTTAACAACATATTTATTATATACACTAACGTTCAAAAGATTTTTTTTAAAGAAATCAATCCTTCTTTTACTTAAGATTTTTATTTTGAATAAATACTGTTCTACCTACAAAAGACAAATAAAATAATAAAATGTAGCAAAATAAATGTAATAAAATAAATGCAATAATAAAGAAATGAAATGAAAATATATTAAACTAAAAATGAATTCACCAATAAAAAAATACAAAACAAAAAAACTGAAACTATGCTATTTCCATACATTTATATATATATATATATATATATATATATATATA
>JAFVLL020040751.1:0-13756 GCA_021397915.2 Tor tambroides
TAAAATTAACCATTGTTCTTCCATAGTAGCATACATTTACATCATGATAACCAGAGTTAAAACCACACATATAGCACCTCAATACTGTGGTAAAATGCAACTGTATGGTTTCTAGGTAGCCTATTTATATGTAAAACAGCAGTCTAAATACATTTATTGCACAAACGCTAGCCTATAGCTTAATCACAAATATAGTGTAATTACATTCCATTACTCCTTTAATACATTTAATACACGTCTACATTAATATAATAAATTTGATATAAATACCCCACATTTCTGCCACAATACCATGGTGCAGTTAATGTTACTACAGTAAATCCATGGTAAACGATGGCGATTTGTAGATTGAAAAGCCTTCTGACTGTATCGTTGCACACAGTGTTTTTCTGCTGTTTGTCAGCACTGTTTTATCTGGATTTAAACTAGTTTATATCAGTTGACTGATATCGACTGATACTATAGTTTACACCAGTCATTTGTGTTCTTCGCTGAATTGAAGCGCTTCTCACTGGATGTCACAGTGCTGTTTAGTGGTTGCGTGATCGGTGAGTAAACATATCTGCTCTATAGTCATCTCGCTCTGCGCTGAGCCGCCGTTTGAACCGAGCGGATATGTCCGTGTGGCGCGGATAAATGAGTAGCGCTGTTTTGTTCCGCTTTTCCCGCATACATTGCTTTGAATGTTTATCGAACTTGTTTTATCAAGGAAAATTATATCACCGTAATTATAGTTATCGTTTTATCGCCCAGCCCTACCTCAAAGTATACCTGCTCCCGCGCCCCTGCTGTGAACTCTGGCGCCCCCCTGGTTGGGAACCACTGGTCTACAACATGAAAAAATAAAAGTGTCTGCTAAATGAATAAATGTAAATGTAAATATAAATGAAAGAATCCCATCATAAAATGTACATGAAAAATGTAGAAACATTGGACACAACTATGGGGCACCATTGTGCAGCAGCAAGCATCACGACAAAAATGGAACCTCAAGGTTGATCTAAGTAAATGTGTGCAAATGTATAGGGCCCCATTCTTATATTTGCCTGGGGCCCCCAATTCACTAAATCCACCTCTGACACTGCTGACGTGATCTAATCGCTAGCACACCCTGAGCACATGTGAGTTAATACATTCCTCTTATCGGCAGGACATATTGGCATAATTTTTCATATTGGGCCAATGACGATATTTACATTCGTCATTGGGCCAATGACGATATTTACATTTACTACCTTTATTGGCCGATTCCGATATTGGTCCGATAATAACGTTCCTCCCTGATCATTTTAGTATTGTTCATTTGTCATTCTATGTAGTCGTTCTATGTTTACGCCTGAGCTTTGAGACACTGGCATTCAGACGAAGTCTGAGCATTGAAACACACACAACTAAAATGTTTCAATAATCTGGTATTTGTATTATCATCACTTTGTTTTCTGCTTCTGCTCTTACCTGTCTTTCTCAGTCAAATTTTCAGGCTGATAGAAGACTGTAAATAGAGTTTTGGGTGCCAGACAAGATTTCCTTTTCACAGGTTTTACTGGTTTTGGACACCAGACAAAATAATATCTTCTGACAGGGATTCGGCATCTGGGATCGGCTATATATATATAATTTTTCCGATGTCTGAAAACAGCTGATCTATAACTGCTTTGCTTAGAACTGAAACAGAAAATGAGAACACATTACGTGTGAACTAGGTGTGCACTGTTCATGTATGTTTTATACATTAAGGTACACTGCAGAGAATTCTAGCATATTTGATGAGCACATTTTCATCTGGAAGATGCTTTCAGAGTGTTTGCTCATCTGTAATACATCTCTAAAACTTTTCCTGTCAGATGTTACAAAATTTTGATAATGTTTTAAAGAGATTTATGATACAGAGTTTATGTAAAGCTGATTTTAAAGGAGAAAGACTTGGGAGGTAAAGATTCAAACATCAAGTTAGTAAAATGATCCAATCTTTTGATCACTATTGGGTCGCTGTGGGTAACGTAATACTACGCTTATGAAGACATCATATTTTATGTGAATAACCAGCAAACGCACTTTACAGTCAACTGTGCCATGTGCAATTGTGTTTTTGTAGCCTATGTTTGTGCGGGATGTGTGATATGATAGGTTGGACTGATAATGTATGTTACTGCATTATGTTACTATAATGTAATAATGTTACTGCATGTCACACAATCTTAACAAATAAGTGAATTTATGGGAATTGGGAATTGATCCAAAGTAGTACTGCGATTTATTTCTATTATATGACATTTACTTTTGTAAATCAAATTTTAGTTACTTTACCTAAAATATAGGCTACTGGAAGGGTTAAAGCTAAAATAGCCTACTTTATACTGACCCTGTGATGAAACACATGGGACTTTAATTCGATCCAAGTGATATAAATGTCAATCTGCAAATAAATGTGAATGACGTTTGCAACAAGAAACTTTTAAAATGATTGTTTTATTATCATAAATGTTTTATGATCATAGAGCACATACAAATTAGTAAGTTAATGATTTAATTCATGCAGTTATAATTGAACTATACTTAGATTCATATGTTTAATTAATACTGTAAAGCTGCTTTGACACAATCTTTATTGTAAAAAGCACTATATAAATAATGGTGACTTGACTTGATATATTGTGCTGTAGCAGTTAATAAAATGGTCTCTAACATGAAAAAGAAGCAGAAAAACTACTGTAATGATGGAAGTTGTTTCTATTTGTTTTGATGTATTATTGTTTTTTTTTTCAATTGTCACACATATTTAGAGCAATAATACTATAACAGAGCAGTTTTTTTACTCATTGCAGTACATTTCTAGTCCAAACACAATAAAGTGAGATCTCTGCTAATGATCATGTAAGGCTTGTTTCAGGAGTGTCACTACTAACAGCTGCTGAAATGCCTTTATATTGCATTTCAATAGATCAGTATTTTCAGCTCATTCATTATTCTGATATCTTCAGATCACCTGTAAACTGCCACTTAGCTCATTTACTTGGTGTGAACAGCCTGAAACAAACTACTCCACCACCACAATCACCATATCTACAAGATATATCTTTGACAGAATTTATTTAATTATAAGCTTTGCCTAAACTGGACATGGCACGACGTGACAAGACAAAACCCCAATATTTATGAAACAATGTTTCATGTAAAAACAACAAAAATCTAAACACCAATGATCAAAAACACAGCTATATGATGTTGAACTCCATTGGAGTGATATATGTTGGTTACAAAATTTTACATTTATTTCTGAATTATGATTTTTTTATTCATACTTTGTTTTTTCATTTGAATTTTTTAAAATTGTATTTATTTGTCTGTTTGTATTTTCTCTTTGTCTATTTGTTCATAGGGAAAATAAAGATAAAAATGGATTAAAATGTTTATATTTGACGCACAAACAAAATAGAAATACAATGTGAGTTTTTGGTAGAAACAAAATCCGTAACTTTACATCTTCATAGATAGATAAACAAAACACAAATGCTTAAACTGTGTGAATTAATTAAAACAATCAATTCAGTAACTGATCTATTTTTGATTTTGGCAGATCTGCTCCTAACACACAGCAATTTACCTTCATTGAATCTCCTCCCACAGCAATTCACCTTGAGTGAAGCTCCTCCCACAGCAATTCACCTTGAGTGAAGCTCCTCCCACAGCAATTCATCAATAAATGCTAGAAAGTTCTCATCACTCTTCAAGTGAAGTATATAGAGTTCATGAAAGAACATTGAGAACATGAGTGATCTAGAACCCTGCAGAATTGAACAAGAAGAAACTGAAGAACAAAGGGGACACACTGGAGAGAAGCCATACACATGTGATCAGTGCGGGAAGACTTTTGCACTAAAAAGAAGCCTTAAGAGACACATGAAAATCCACACTGGAGAGAAGCCATACAAATGTGATCAGTGCGGGAAGAGTTTTGCACTAAAAGGAAACCTTAAGAAACACATGAATATCCACACCGGAGAAAAACCACACACATGCGATCAGTGCGGGAAGAGTTTTGTTCAAAGAGAAACCCTTAAAAAACACATGAAAATCCACACCGGAGAAAAACCACACACATGCGATCAGTGCGGGAAGAGTTTTGCAGCAACAGAACACTTGAAGTGTCACATGAGAATCCACACTGGAGAGAAGCCATACACATGTGATCAGTGCGGGAAGGCTTTTGCACTAAAAGGAAGCCTTATGTTTCACATGAAAATCCACACTGGAGAGAAGCCGTACACATGCGATCAATGCGGGAAGACTTTTGCACTAAAAGGAGGCCTTAGGGTTCACATGAAAATCCACACTGGAGAAAAGCATTATACGTAATCAGTGTGGGAAGAGATTTAGACAAAAAGGACAGCTTAACGTACACATGAAAATCCACACAGGAGAGAAGCCTTATATATGTAATCAGTGTGGGAAGAGTTTGCACATGCCATCTCTTTTAAATTACATCTGCGTTCTCACTCAAAAACATTTTACTGTGATCAGTGTGGAAAAATGTTTCTTTCATCAGTACTCTTGAAGAGCCACCTGAAAGTTCATACAAAGGAGAAGCCTCACATGTGTTCTTTGTGTGGAAAGAGTTTTAGGGAGCCGAGTGCTCTTAAAATCCACCTGAAAAGACACAGAGGTGTGAAGGATCAAATGTGCTTTGATTGTGGGAAAACTTTTATTACACACACTGAACTGAAACTGCACCAGGGAATTCACAGTGAAGAAAAACCTTACAAGTGTTCACAATGTGAAAAGATTCAAATTGTCAGAATATCTGAGATCACATGAGAAGACCCACAGCGGACAAAAACCTTACAAGTGTTCACACTGTGACATGAGATTTGGTTGGCAAGGAAATATGAAAACACACGAAAGGATCCACCATGGAGAAAAGCCTCAAATGTGATCAATGATTTCTTCTTTGGGCATCATCCCAGAAGAACCACCTAAAGTTCAGGCTTGTGTGGATCTTGTGTGGACTTTTGCTTGCAGTGTACTTTAAAATTACACTAGGAAAGACAGAGTGTGTGTTTTTTTTTTTTACTACAGAAGATGAACTGAAACAGCAGCACACTGGAGAAAAACCTTACAAGTGTTCACACTGTGAAAAGCAATGACAGTAGACCATAGTAACTCAGCTAAAATGTATGTTTCCAGTTGATTTAGTCAATTATGCTAATGTTGCATTGTGATTTCATAATGAGCAGTGATTACACTTCTAACATCTATGCCACGGCTGCACGATTATGGCAAAAATCATATATTTTGTTTCCCTTGATATTGTAATTGTGTTGATTAATAATGTAGATAGATAACAGAACAGAATTATTCATTATTACAACGTTTCACATTCAAATCAGGCATAACATGGATGTACCCTAAACAAGAATTATATTGTGAAGAATAAACTGAATCTGAATTCAAAATGTTTATAATTATTCATTTTTATCACTTACACATTGTATCTAAACAAAATATTTTGTTACATAAAGCTTTGAAATGTAGGCTAACAAATAAGTCAGCAAACAACAAACAGTTGAAGTTGAAACAGTAAAAAAGGAGGAAAATTACAAACAATAGGCCAAATACAATTTAGAAAAAAGATACATATTGAAATAAACAATTTGGCCTACTTAAAGTAATTCAGAAATTGAAGTCAAATGTAAAAACAAAACAATACATAGTCTTCACCATATGAATTAAACAATTTTTTTAAGCTACTAAAATTATTCAGTGAAGAGCAATGGCAAAATCTCTTGTTTTCTTTTGTTGCTTGATCAATAATAAATGACAGTGACAGCAGCAGGTTTATTGCTTGTTATTATTTAAGGACCTAGTGGACAAATCTAATATGCTGATTATTTTCCCAACTGTTTGTTCACTTAAAGGTGACATATTATGCCCCTTTTTACAATATGTAATATAAGTCTCTAGTGTCCCTAGAATGTGTCTGTGAAGTTTCAGCTCAAAATACCCCACAGATTATGTATTATATGATTTTGAAAATGCCTATTTTTAGTTAAAGCAGAAACACTCTGATTTTCGTGCCTGTGTCTTTAAATCCAAATGAGCTGCTGCTCCCGCCCCATTTCCAGAATAGAGCTGTGCCATTTCAGCTCCTACATGCTAAAAACATCTGTTTTGGTTCTGATTATCATGAGTATCGCACTGAAATCATGCGTTTTAAACCATATGAGTTTAAACTTCTGATATACGGTTTTCTGAGTGCACACATCCTAAACACATGGACAGAAAGTGGTTGTCACAGCATGTGAGTAAACTAAGTTCTCATTCACACACAAGTTTACGTTAAAAACACACACGAGTTACAAAAAACAGTCAGTTATGTCTGTGAACAGCTGGGAAATAAATCGCGTGATTATTTTATATTTGTGTGGCAGCAGCATACAGTAAATAAATCAACAAATCCACTGCTCTCCTCTCCTCTGAGGCTGGGACTAAACAGTGTTCTGTGCTCGTCTGTGTAGCCAAAGGCAGAACAGTTATCATGTTTTGCTCAAACTATCACCATGGCATTAGAACCGGTACACCGCTGTCACTTGCGAAATCAAAATGACGGCGCAGCGGGTGGAAACTTACAGATTAAGGGAAGGTAATATTATAATGAGTACCTTTTGCCACGTCACTAAGGGAGCGAAATCAGACGCGCTCGTTTTTTTCAGACGCTTGCAGAAAAAGGCTTACTAAAACAAAGTTACTGGGTTAATCTTTTTCACGTTTCCTTGGTTGGTAGATGCACTGGGGACCTGATTATAGCACTTAAAACCTGGAAAAGTCAGATTTTCATGATATGTCACCTTTAAAACATAATTGAATGTATTTAACCTCTTAAGACCCGAGAAAAAAGTTTTAGGAATTTTTTTTTCATGTCTTTAAATTGTTTAGAGCATTTAGAATAATGTAAAAAAAAAAAAATAAAAAAAATAAAAAATGATATTTCATTCATAAGTTATGCTATGTCCTCGTTTGAGGACATCGGGACTAAAATTCTTTGAAAAACTAAAAAGACACGAATCAACATGCATGGGCAAAAACAATTGATTTTTTAACTCACCAATACATTTTTAATTTAATATTTTTATTTTTTTTCACACCAAACTTTGTATAAAGATGATTCTCAACTATGTTATGACAGAATGATTCGATATACCTTTTTTCTTTATGCAAAATGTGTGTAAAATGGCCATAAACAAGTTTTCTCATTATATACAATGTATATATATATATATATATATATAAACTAAATCTAATTTGCATATTAATGTATTTTTGGGGCAACGTAATGAAAAAAGAAGTGTAATAATGGGAGTAACAATTGACCAGATTTTCATAATAATATCTAATATTTCACAGAATATTGAAATATAATTCATTTCCCTATTCATTTGTTATGTCTCCCAAAATGCGTAATAAACATGTTTTTAGTCCCGGTGTCCTCATATGAGGACATGTATGAAATCAACATCCTGTTTCGTAACAGAAAGTCATATTTTGATTTGAAACCCTATAACATTTTCCTGAGATGCTGATTTATGACACACAATTTAAAAATTAGACAGATTTAAATGATAATTACAAAATATTATCATATTTCCATAAGAGTGTCACTAAATTAATTTCAGACATTTTTGAAGACCAAGGAGAGGGAGTGGTCATGGTGAAACATCCAATCATTTAGTATCTCTGAAAAGCCCTGAATGTGTTCTGTACAGGACATCCAGACTTAAAACTGTGGCATGTATATTCTCAGAGAAATTCACTAAAATATAATGTCCTCATATGAGGCCGCAGAGTCTTAAGAGGTTAAGTGAAGTGAAACTCACCAATACAACGTTTTGACATATTTTGGTGTATATTTGTCCATTTAAATGCATACCCAAAGCACAAAGTCTCAAAGTCAATTTTTAGTTACCAAAACATTCCCAGAATGATTGTTTTTGGTTTGCCAGGAAAGTTTCTCAACGGAAATAGAATGTATGTCAGTAATCATTCAGCACACCCACGACACAGTATAGCCTATAAGCAATGTGGAATATGTATGTATTAACGTCTATAATCAATATTATTCAGACATATTTAATAAAAAAAGATACAAATTAAAATAAACAACAATGACTTCAACAAATCTATGGTTTTTAAAATATGAAATTTGTTCACAGACATTAAAATGTAATGAGGTTGCTATGGATGTATATATATATATATATATATATATATATATATATATATATATATGCATTTTAGCAGACGCTTTTATCCAAAGCGACTTACAGTGCGTTCAGGCTATACATTTTTTATCAGTGTGTGTGTTTGCGCTGCTATCGCAATGCTGTACCACCAAGCCACAGGAGAAAAAAAAAACACACACACACACACACACACACACACACACACGCACACACACACACACTCTCATTTTACCATGTGAGAGTAATAAAGTGAGATCTCTGCTGATGAGCTGGTTTAGAAGTGTCACTATTAACATGCTAAAATGTCTCTGTATTGCATGTCAATAGTTCCTGTTTTCACCTCGTTCATTATGCTGATGTGTTTAGATCACCTGTAAACAGTCAGTAAAAGCTAATTTTATTGGTGTCACATTGAGGCCAACAATTATGTGACTTGTCATACCTAGAAGATATAAATCTAATGAATCTATAATCTAATGATAAAGCATTTATTTCTTTATAGTCTGTTATAAACCACGTTTCATATAAAAACAAGAAAAACCCATTAATAAAAACTTAGCTACATGACGTTGCACTCAGATAGGCTATGTGTTATTTGTTGCTTACAAATCTATACATTTATTTCTGAATTTGTTCTTTTTTTAATTTTGTTATTCATACTTTTTATATTTTTATTATTTTAATTGTGGTATTCATGTGTATTTTTCTACATTTCTTTTCCATTGTTCATACGGAAGGATAAAAGAATAAAAATGAAATAAAATGTTTAGATGATTCACAAACAAAACAGAAATAACTAAGTAATAACTTGCTGTTACATTTTCATAAACAGATATGGATAAACACAAAACATTAATGCTTAAACTTTGCGTAACTGATTCAGTAACCAGTTTTGGATTTTGGCAGATCTGCTTTTCCTAATAAACAGCAGTCAACCTTTTGAAGCTCCTCCCACAGCGATTCACCAGTGAAGCTCCTCCCACAGCAATTCCCTAATAAATGCTGGAATATTCCCACCAGCCTACAAGTGAAGAAGACAGTTCATGAAAGAGCATTGAGAACATGAGTGATCCAGAACCCTGCAGAATGGAGCATGAAGATCCTGAAGAACAAAGAGGTTGGTGTTTATTGCTGATTCTTCATTTATGATGCTGAATAACATTAGGGTTATAGAACTTAAAACAGTTTTCAATTAGATTTAGTGGTTGTAATTAGAAAAGTCTTAAAAGTTGTGAAATAACATAATACAAATAACATACTAAACACTTTTTTATGAACTGGGTACAAACTGGAGTCTAAAACTGATTTTTTTCAAGCAAAGGATCAGTGAAAGGACCAAACATTTATATTCATTGTGAACTAAATATTATGAGCTCCTTATCTTACACTGATTTTATACCTGGTTCAAAATTTTTGCAACAAAGTTGCAATACATTTTGCAACTCTGACAATGAACAGTAGGGATGGGCTTTTTTTTTTTAAACGCTACAGCTTTGAAACATTTCAAATCTTTGGATTGCATCCATATTTTAATAAATATGATAACATATACATTTAATATTTTGGTATTACTGCATACTGTTTTATAATAAACTACAATACAATACACTACAATGCAATACAATACATAGCAAACAGTGTCTGCCACTAAGTAAAAATTGGATCTAATACTATTAACACTTTTAACACAAATTGTCTCTTCCTTATTTTTAAGGGTTTAAAAAAAAAAAAAAACTTTATTCCCTAAAACAACTTGAATGTAATGCTGCACCCTTGCTTCATGTATACATAGATCCATGAATAAGCAAATTAGTCCCCATCTCCACTCAGTCACACCAGCTACTGATCCACTCCCTTAACTGTAGTAAAAGTTACACAGTGGAAATATTGGTTTAATTCTGTCATATATGTTTAAACCAGGAACTGATTCAGAAAAGGAAGAGCAAATTACACAGGGTTGTCTATAAGATCATAGTCTTTTGGCTTGACAACATTATCAAAGAGTTAATAATGTGTTGCTAATCTTATAGAAATCGTGTTCATGTTCACCATCTCAGTTTTTTGTTTAAGTTATGGCATTATTAAATAGTTTTATATCAATGTTATATCAGATAATTGTATAGTTAATTAAACATTTAATAGTTTTCACTACAAAACATGGGATTTGTGATAATAATGTTTTCCTTTTTTTTCTGTCTTTGAATTCATGATTTACTTCAAGTTAAACCTTTGCTTTCAATTTAGATCTGATGGAGGAGAGCGAGGAGAGCGAAGATCTCAGTGAAGCGGAGCAGAAACATCATGCCAAAACTGGTCATTTGAGTCGCTCTCAGACTGAAAGTAATTTCTTACAAAGAACAGCAAAAAAGCAAAAAAAGCACATGTGTTCTCAGTGTGGAAAGAGTTACCTAAACAAACAAAGTCTTAAACTTCACCTGAGAGTTCATAGTGCAGAGAAGCCACACACATGTGATCAATGTGGGAAGAGTTTCACACAAAAAGGAAACCTCAAGGAACACATGAAAGTCCACACTGGAGAGAAGCCGTACTCGTGTGATCAATGTGGAAGGAGTTTCACTCAAAACAATGCCTTAAAGGATCACATGAGAATCCACACCGGAGAGAAGCCTTTTAAATGTGGTCAGTGCGGGAAGAGTTTTGCCTACAAAAAAGTTTTAAATGTTCACTTGAGAAGTCATAGTGGAGTGAAGCCGTACACATGTGATCAATGTGGGAAGAGTTTCACACAGAAAAGAAACCTTGCTATACACATGAGGATCCACACTGGAGAGAAGCCATATACATGTGATAAGTGTTGGAAGAGTTTTGCAGATCTAAGCAATTTAAAAACACACCTGAATTATCATTCTGGAGTAAAACCATATAACTGTGATCAGTGTGGAAAAAGCTTTATTGAGGCAAAATCCCTGAAGAACCACCTGAAAGTTCATACAAAGGAGAAGCCTCACAGGTGTTCTTTGTGTGGAAAGAGTTTTAGTCAGATGGTTCATTTTAAATTACACCAGAAAAGACACTCTGGTGTGAAGGATCATATGTGTTTTGATTGTGGGAAGACCTTTATTAGCAGTGCAGAGCTCAAACTGCACCAGAGAACTCACACTGGAGAAAAACCTCACAAGTGTTCACGCTGTGACAAGAGTTTCAGTCATTATGGATCTTGGAAAAGACATGAGAGGACCCACACTGGAGAGAAGCCATATCACTGCTCTTCATGTGGAAAAAGTTTCACTCAATCATGTTCTCTACTCCGTCATACAAAAAACATATGTCTGAAATCACATTAAGTAGTTTATGTTCAGGTCCTGCACTTCAAGTGCACTTGACACAATAATATGTCGAGCAATAAAAGCTCTACTCCGTAAAATCTTCAAGTCTTAACCAGACACAGTAAGCGACAAGACAAGGAAACATCCAAAGCAAATAAAGTTCATCTTCAAAACCAACAGTTTCAAGGTTGAGACTGAGATTAACTCAAATATTGAGTTTCTCTCAAAAAGAACAATATCTAAGATTTTTTTCTTATATATCCTATGATATAAATGAAATCATTGATTGTCATCATTACTGATTGTATCAACCACCTTTTATTGTGTTGTGATTCCATGGAGATCCTAAAGGGGCATGTTATGAGATGGGAAGAAAAATGTGCTCGTGTTCGTTTCAAGCCTATAAAGACTGAGTAGTTCCTACATTTTTTGCAAGTTAATTAATAAAACTGGAATTAAAACTCATCTTGTATGATCTATTATTCTACTGGCCTGGCAGTGCAGATAGTTATTGTTAATTATTTCAGATGAATATTGTTTTAGTAATCATTTTATTGTTTGAATCATTTTTAGGGATGCACGATATTGGATTTTTGCCGGTATTAGATATGCCGATATTTTTAAACTCATTTTGGTCGATACCAGTACCGATATATTTCCTTCTGTTTGGAAACAACACCAAGTCTTTCCTGTGCAGAAATTAAAAGCAAATTATTTTTTAATTTTGGTTAGTTTTTAACAGGAACTTATTTGTTAGAATTAAATAAACAATAATAATGAAGTTCTTTTATAATGACAGTACATTGAAGATTTGAAAATAACTATGAATAAACTATCAATCGCTGCATTTTTTCACCCCCAGAAAGATGTAGTGGTAACCTTAACATTTTATTTTAAGATTTAACATTGGTAAATTGTCTTAAGCAAAAAGGTTGTAAAAATTCAGAAAATCTTTTAGAGCTCATCATTTGTTTAAAAAATATATAACATATTACACATTAATCAGTATATATAAAAAATTAAAGTGTCATGTTTGTGATTTTTTATTTATTTTTATTTTTTTTCATGTAAGCTATAGCTTCTGACCTTTAAATCAAAACATACTCATGATTTTATGGCATCAATTACTGCTTAATTTAATCAGAAACAGTCTAAATATTATTTGTGAATTTTGCTTTCATTTTATTAGAAGTATGCCCAAGGGCACTGCTGGCCAAATGGGTGCCCTAAGCAGGATTGTATTGTTGTGCCCCCTCCCTTAAATATTATGGAAGTAAAAAAAATAAAATAAAACTACTATAGGGGTCAAAATAGAACTTTAATAAAATATAAAAGTAAATAAATTGTAATTAAATTGTATTATTTACAAATTACAATTGTAGCTCTAGACAGTTACCTATGGCTATTATTTTATTAATACAGTTGTCTGATTGATTTTATGATCTCAAGAGTAGTATGCTACACCAACCATCAAAATAAATGATTTATGACTTTGACCTTTGACCTCATTCCATAGGGATTAACCTTTTGACCTTTTTACGAGCACACCTGGGGTGACGTCATGTAATATGTCATCTGTTTGTAATATATCATGTTTATAGCTCGTTAACCGTGAAATGACCCCGATATTTACAACATCAGTGAACGAACTCATTCCATAGGGATTAACCTTTTGACCTTTTTACGAGCGCACCTGGGGTGACGTCATGTAATATGTCATCTGTTTGTAATATATCATGTTTATAGCTCGTTAACCGTGAAATGACCCCGATATTTACAACATCCGTGAACGAACGACCTCTGTGATGTGAAATGTGTTTGCGATATATCATGTCATTAAGATTAATCTTATGACATCGGTTTGTAATAAACGCTCATGATGTCCGGTACGTGACATTAACTTAATAACATAACATAATATATCATGTTTATCTGTTGTGCGATATATCTACCTGACCTCCGGGGTTAAAACGAGAGAACGTCCACCTGTTTGTAATATAGATGTCGATCCTCCGGTACGCGTCCCGTGATCTGTTTAAATCGTGGTCCGCGTGTGCTCTTAGCAGGGCACCACACTAACACAGAGGTTTTGGTCATCCTACAGTGAGGTGGGAAAGAGATGTTGGTTTAAGAGATATTAAAGGAACACTCCACTTTTTTTGGAAATAGGCTAATTTTACAACTCCCCTAGAGTTAAACAGATGAGTTTTACCGTTTTTGAATCCATTCAGC